>KN468986.1:2858-19200 GCA_000787095.1 Periophthalmodon schlosseri | reverse complement strand
AGCATAATAAGACCAAAATAAATAATTGAAAGCACTTTTGCCATCAGTTGTGTGCTCATGTCGTCGCCCCAAACCTACTGTGACACCTTTCGTGACCGTGGGTGGGAAACTTCAACTAAGCCTGGCAATTCTGTTAATCACATGCTTAATATGGTCAGGCTTCCATAGCTACATCTATATTTTTCTCACGTGTTTAAAGGTCCTGTATTACACCAAATGGACTCTTGTGAGTTTTAAGCCACGTTATAATGTTGTTATCTCGTCAAAAACATACCCGGAGTTGTGTTGTGTTTCGTTCACACATGTTGGAGTAATCCTTCATTATTAGTCTGTCTACATTTCCAAGGCTCAAAATGCTCTTTTCCAGCTTGTGATGTCATGTAGTTGTAGTTAACAGCTACCTTTACCTTTCGTACCTATAATAATGTAATATGGGCCCTTTCAATATACAGTACATCAGTCGGCAGGAAATCTTTGTCTGTACAAATCCCTTTCCATATATTTTTTTTTTAATTAGTAAGTATAACAATAAAATCATAGAAATTCCTGTAATATTAACAATGCTCGTTAAACTTGTTGACTATCGTCCCCTCACGTAGGCTGCACAATTAATTGCAATCAAATTAAAATTCCAATTTGAGCTGGCGCAAAGGCTGCAGTTATTTAGATAATAGAACGCCCTTTGCAAAGAACTAAATGATCTATTTTATTTTAATAGATTCTTTTTTCAGACCAAGGTTTAGTTTGTTTTCATACCTGACTGTTTCGACTGCTCACTAGCGCTGTTCCCCAGAGTGGTCACGTGATGTTGCTGTGACGTTTCCGGTCATCTGAACAGGTTTTGGCACCGCCTTCCTACCGGTGATAGCAGGACGACAGCGCCATCTGCTGTTTGACTTCTTCAGGACAGTATCCCAGGTGTGTGAGAGTAAAAAAGCCCCCTTGTCCTGGTTTATCGTCCTGTGGGCATGTTTCCGTATTTTGATATCCTCCTTTATCCAACAACGATGTTTGTTGTCCTCTGTCCCAATGATGTTTGCTCCATCCCAGCAAATACATTTTAGGCCCATGAACTTTTCAATTCCATATTGAAACAACCCATGACGGAAGGGGAGGGGGTGGCTCACAATGCTCAATAACTGCCCCTACACAGTGAGTCATTTTCTCTGCATTTTTGCAATAAATCAGCAAGAATCGTTTTTCCCATAAAATCTCTCTGTACACATATAATAATATTTTTATGCTACTTATTATGGGAATAGTCGCAACTTTTGTTTCCCCGCCAGTGTCTCGGTGTCTTGTTCCCAGGCCATTATTTCTTATTAAGTGTGGGCTAAACCAAAAACAGCAGTCTTCCAAAGGGGCCACAGACAAACAACCCAAGAGTGACACCAACTCTGCGACAGACTCTTATTACACACAATTACCAGGATCCCCAAGAAATTACTCTCCATAATGTGGTGTCCATTTTCCCCCATCTTTTACACGGTGACACAGAGGTGTAAAAATGTCAGGAAATGCCATTAAACCATTGCATGCTCTGTGAAATCTTCCATCATTTCCTAACGGCCAGATCTGTTTTCAGCCTGATGGAATGCAAATGGACTGGAAGCGAAATAAGCGACGTTGGCTAATTTGGGCAATATGTCACACAAATATTACAAACCTAGGTAAATAATTGAATGATTTTGTTGACTCAGTGGCAGGTCCTAAGCTGTAATGGAGCTAGCATAAATTCAGCCTGGAAGACCTAACTGCGCTCCCATCTACCTCAGCTCTTCTCCAGACTTTACCTGCTCCTCAGCCTTTATCACCTCACCCTAATAACTCTCCACCGCACCTCCTCCTCATCCAATCAGCGCCCAGTCTGCCCAATTTAAACCCCCCTCGCAGACCGCTTCAGTTTGTGCTGCATCCATAGACTGTATATATAAATGGACGTAGCTAACCTGCTAACCTGCTTTTCACCCTTTTCCCTGTAACTGCTGCAGTGAGCCTGGTTATTTTGGTCTTAAATGTTCATATTAAACCGCTCTACATGATGATCCTGGTATTTTTATTCCTCTGTTGTGTCCGTAAATGAAGATATGAACATTAATAAAAGACGAATCAGGTGCCTTCTTTGCCCGAGGTCGCTCCCGCTAGCGTTAGCAACAGGTTGATTGACAAAGCTAAGCACCCGCTCCGTGCTAAGCTTAGCCTCGCTCTGGATTGGCTCTTTGGTTGCTATGATACTCGCAGTCAGTATTCCAAATATGAAACTCGGCTCCAAATTCGCCCCTATAACTGTTAGCCTCGATGAGCTTCATTTGGCTCGAGCCGAACACTATGGATGATGTCACACTCCCTTAGTCCACTTCTTTATACAGTCTATGGCTGCGCCCCACCTCCTCAACCAGCCTCACCTCTACCACCTCCAGTGTCTAGGCCCCGGGGGGAAGACATCTCCTAAACATCATCTAACCGGCCACGCACTTACTTCATCGCAATGTCTTCTGCCGCGTTCTGAGCTCCAAAGATACCTCGTTCAATAAAGCTTTTCTCTTTCTGTCCGCCTGAGTCTCTCCAGGTTGAAATAGTCGTGCATAATTTACACGACAAAATAAACAGGCGCTGTGTGATGTGTTTGCCTGTTTTTGAGTCACGCAGGTCACAACTGACTGTCCACGTTACACTTACTTTGCTAACGACTATTTATACAAAGAAAGATTGATCGTCTTACAAGCATTGATTATTTCAGTGATCGTTCTAGATTTTTTTATTAATACTATTTTAAATACAGTTAACACCATCACAGCTGTTTAACTGTAATAACAGGGCTGCAGTCATCACACGGGATATGTAATATAAAATAATAAATAAACAAAAATTGCAAGAGTGGACATATTTTGACTAAGAACCATAGACTAAGTGGAAGTGGACTAAGGGACTGTGACATCACCCATAGCGTTCCTTCGAGGCTAACAGTTACAGGAGCGAATTTGGAGGCAAGTTGCATATTAGGAATTCCGACTGCGAGTATCATAGCAACCAATCCGGAGCCAATCCGGAGTGAGGCTGTTGAAAGTAACGCACCTTCCCGCCTGCACCGCCGGTTTAGCTGGGAGCGAGCGCTTAGCAACACTGTCAATCAAACCTGTTGCTAACGCTAGCGGGAGTGACCTCGGGGGAAGAAGGCTCCTGATTTGTCTGTTAAAAATGTTCATATCTTGAGTTACAGACACAATAGTAAAATAAAAATACCAAGTCTCAGTCAGTGGAGCCGGAAGTGCGTCCATGCTCACTTCCTATTTGCAACGTGGCGGCTAGCAGGTTAGCTATGTCCATGCTTCTTTTTTATGACCCATTTGAGAAACTTTTTTTTTTTTTTTTCTTCATGTTTCAGAGCTAAATCATGTTTAAGAGTGACAGATGATACACACAAGCAGACATTTCTCATGCTAATCCCATTGAGCCTGGCTGACGGTGTCTTCCTTCACCAGTGACAGCAGCGTTCATTTAGATGTATTTAGATAATCACTCAGATTCCAACCACAGTTTGGTAAACTGTGGTGAAATTTGGAGAAATGGTCCATTGCACTTGGGATGGGAAAATAAAGATCTTCTCCAGGCATTTCGCTCATCTCTGAACTGCACTACATTCTTTTACTGTCTCACTGCAAGATGTTTGACAAATGTAAACATTGTTGGGTTTGAACATAAACTTCAAAGCGGATATAATGTGACTTTTGAAAAAATTATCTCGGACACATTCATATTACAATGATCACATCTTGTCTGATGAAGGATTACTTTTTTTTTTACTTTGAAATACTGGGAGAGGCCTTAATTTGTCAGAGCTGGGAATAAATACTTAAAGGTCCACGAATTTGACTCTAGTGAGCTTTAAGTCATGTTATAATGCAATTAGCGCCTCAAACAAACAAACATGCTCGAGTAACCATTTATTATTAGCCTGTTTACATCTCCAAAGCTTAAAATGCTCTGTTCCACCTTGTGATGTCATAGTGGTACTTTTCAAGTTAACAGCTACGTTTTACCTGTTGTTTAGTAGATTTTGGCAACTTCAGGGCAGAAATGATCCAAATGATTCTAGTGAAAGCGTATGGGACTTAAAACACACTGGAGCACTTTCTGTATTACCACATGACATCACAAAGTGGAACAGTGAGTTTTTCTGTTTGAGAGAAGAACTCAGCCTAAATGTGCAGGGTTTGTGTGTTGTGAACATGTGTGAATGAAACAAAACACAACTTCAGGTATTTTTGTGATGAGGAAACAACATTAGAACATACAGTTGAAACCAGAAGTTTACATACACTACATAAAAAGACACATAGTTTGTTTTTTTTCTCACTGTCTGACATGAAATCAGACTAAACTTTTCCTGTTTTAGGTCAATTAGGATTATCAAAATTATTTCTATTTGCTAAATGAGAGAAGGATTTTTTAGACTTTTTCTAGGATTTTTCATTACTTTCTTCAAAGTCAGAAGTTTACATACATTTCATTAGTATTTGGTACCATTGCCTTTAAACTGATTTGATACTAAATAATATGTAGTTATAGCAAATTATATTCATTTATTTTCAACTCTAATAGTTAAAAAATATGTGAGATATTTTTTATTATTATTATTACATTGAAATAATTCCTATTCAATGCAGCGTCTAAACCAAAGTGTGATTTTATTAGTTAGTTAGTGCTAAAAGTGCTAAAAGAATACACGTTTTTATATGACTTGATATACTCATTTGGTAATTTTTTTTTATGCCGCCACATTCTTAGGGGCATGTTCTTGAAAAATATCCCATCCATGTTACAAAGACTTAACTGAATCTACTGCTCAGCCCACACAGTTTTTCCAGTGGTTTTTGGCCTTGGCAGACCTTTACCCACTGCTGCGACATGCCAGGGTCCAGACTTAGTCTAATATGAGAAGGTGATGTGCATAATTTGTTATATATGTATTGCTTAAAATCTGAAACATAAACACAGCAAAAACGACAAGCCCGCTACCTCCAAAACCACAAAGAAAAACAGCCAAGTCTACGCATTCTGGCTGCTCGCAACTGATTAGAATAAACTCTGAATTTGGAGCTTTTCTGGTGTTTTCTTCATTTCTTATGTTCACCATGTCAAAGCAGCTACAGGCTTTCCATAAACACCTTGAGAGAAGCAGGGAAAATGAGATTGCGGCTTTTGAAAATGCACTAAATGCGGTTCCAGTAATGGGAGTGCGTTTGGGAAATGTAAGATTTACTTATAGTCGGCCGAGACCCCAAACATTCAAATTCAACCTGTAACAGAATTTAAAACCCCTTATTGTCGGTCCTGCCAAGTTTTAAACGATTACGGGGAGCTGTATTTGTCAGAGTAAAAGCCCATTATAGGTTGAATTTTTCAATGTGTCAAAATACTGTTAAATATCTTCATTGTGCGGTTTTAATAGTGATTGGGAGGTATCGATATCATGAACCAAAAACAGGGCTCTACATAAACTTGTTGTAATCATCTCAAGCAGTTTTAGCAAGGACGGCACACACGCAAACGGAATGATAAAGAAAATAAAAACAGCCTGAGAAGAAGAAAGAAGAAAATTCAGCACAAATCTTTATCAAAATCACTACATCTAAAGCTTTAGAAGATCTCAAAATCTGCGCTAGTACATTTTTAAACAGGTACTTTAATACGTTTACTTAAGTAGATTCTTACGTGTGATACTTTTACTTTGCTCCGGTATCTCTACTTTTACTTAAGTTACATTTGTAGGTGGCCAAGCCTGCACGGCGAGCAAAAATACCGATCAGTGTCTTCTCAGAACCTCCAAACTGGCCTTCGATATCACTTTGCTGAATCTTTTGTGTGCATAATAAAGTGATATTTATAATGGATTCTTACGTTGTGGTCCTTGCTATTAAAACATGTTTTAATCCTTCAATGTTTATGGCCAATGATGTTTATGTCAAGAGCGGGATTCGAAACTCCAACCTTTGGATCAGTGGACAAACGAATTAGATTTTAGGTTTTGAGGGTTGTGAGTGGCTTGACAGTTTGAATCAGATCAGTGGTTAATCACAGACGTTGGTAAGTTATTCATCCGCAAACTTTCTCACTTTGATTAGAGAATCGTTTGAATCCGTTTAAACTTACTGTAATCAAAATAAAACAAGCAGACCCTGGCCATCACACCAAGAAAGAAAGAATGTCCTAGAATGTCAAACTCCAAACCTTAACGCAGAAATAGGTAAGTCTGCGTAAACAAAGCGAATACGTATAATTGCCATTTTACCTGACCCAGCACGAAGGTGAAAATGCGTTTTTCCTCATCTGTTGTTAAGTGCGTAAGTATGAATTCATGCTCCATTTAGGATGAGAACGACGGGTCACGCACTCTGGTCTAGACCACCGCATGCACTTCCCTGTGTCTCAATCCGACGCTCGATTAGCCTTCGATTTGGTGGGATTTTCAGTTGCTGACCGAAAGAATAACTCAAATACCTCAACGTCTGCTGCCGGGCGCTGTACAAACATAGTTAGAAGTCGGAGATGTACGGTGCGGTCGCTCATGCTCTGTAATTGGACAGATCGCTGGAAAGGGGAATTTGAGACAAGCCAGGCCAATTTGGGGATGACAGTATATTGTGAGGAGCAGGTGAGAATGATTTGTCGGAGTGCGTCTTGTTTTACTCTGCGGCTCCTTCTGTACGACCTGTAAAATGAACGCAAGCATTAGACTTTTGTATTTCTGGGAAAATACGCTGTTTTTAAACTGTAAGTGTGAATTCTGACAACCAAAGCATGTTGCTGGAATCAAACTACCAACCACTGGGTCAGTCGTTACCGACTCAACTGCCGTTCCAAGCGTGATGCGTTTGAAGGATAGAAAACAGACAATATGTTTTAGCTAAAAATAACAGAATTGTAAACTGTATTTGTGTTACGTCAGTAAAGGGGCAGAGAACAGTTGGATTTGAGCCAAATTCAAATTAAATACAATACAAACATACAAATACAACTGGAAAGGCTCAGCAACTCCAAAACACCCCCAAATCTAACTGTGAGAAGATGCAGCTGGATTATATTCAAATAAAAAATCAAGTATAAAAACTGGAGAATAAGCTGGTAGAGTGAATGAGTCCTTGATGTGAAGCGCTTTGAGTTCCTTGAAGGTGAAAAAGCCCTATGTGACAATTTACCATTTACCGATGCAGTTATGTTTAAGAACTGGACACACTCCGCTCTCTCACATACGCCAATGAGGCAAACTAATCGTCTACATTTACTACGTACGTTTTCACCCATCCAGACGGTTTATTTCTCGTCACACACAAAACTAAACCGCGTGCCGTGTCCGTTCACAGTAGCCCACATCCATCACAGCCGCATGAATGCTGGGATATGGGGAGAGACAGGCGGATCACCTGCTATAGCTCACCTCAGCCTGGCTCCTGCTTCCTTCACTTCCTGTCTCCTCGTCGCCTTGACAACCGACCAAACAGGGCCGTGGCACAGCGCGGCCAAACAGGCTCCTGCTCTATGATATCATACCGGATTTCTCGTGACGGTTTCCAAAACGTCTCGGGGATTAAGGTTCGCTTCTATCACACGACGACAGAGGAGAATATACTGCGGCCGTAAAGCAAAATTACTACTCGCAGCAAATCAAAATAAAAAGCGTTTTATTTCCGAAGTAGTGGCAACACAGACCCAGTTCACGTTATTATTTGCCCCTATAGGGAACGCGTCAACTGCGTTTGACCTGTCCTTCAATGCAATCAGCGCCCTTGACCCTTTTCCGTATTATGTTGCACCCAAAGGAAACCCCTCCAGGCACAGGGAGAACATGAAGACTCCTCAGCCCTGTGCGGACCAGGAATAGTACCTGGGACCTTTTTGCTGCAGTAAATTGATTGCCTGTATAAACGGTCAAAGTTTACCCTCTACATACGCATTTACTGGTGATTAAAGAGGCGGAATGGTTTATTTTCTTCGCAGAGCATCAGAAAACAAGTCCTTTTCAAGTTTGCAATCACGACCGAGTGCTGGAGTTTAGGTTAAGTGTGGGTTCTTTGCTTTTTTTTTCAGTTTTATCCAATTAGATCATTTGCATTCACGAACAAAACAGTGCAGTTAAAGGCCCTACATTACGCAGAACTGACCCTCGTGAGCTTCAAGCCACGTTAGAATGTTACCTCATCAAAATCATCCCAGAGTCGTATTTTATTTCCTTCACACGCGTAAGTAAACCTTTAATATCAGTCTGTCTACATTTCCATTGCTCCGTTCCACCTTGTGATGTCACGAAGCGGTAGTTTCCACGTTAACAGCGACCATTTACCTTTAGTTCAGTAGAGATTGGAAATTCCGGCGCATAAATTATCCAAATGATTCCAGTGAAAGTGTATGGAGTTTAAAAACACAGCAGAGCACATGACATCACAAGGTGGAACAAAGTGTTTTCTGTTTGAGAGGAGAACTCTAGCCTAAATGTGCAGGGTTTGTGCGTTAAACGTGTGTGAATGAAACAAAACACAACTTCAGGTATGTTTTTGATGAGCAAACATTATAACATAGATCAGAAAATAGCAGAATATAGGCCCTTTAATGTGGAATATAGATTTTTTTTTTTTTTTAACTTCATATCTGTGCAACAAAGATGGAAAATGTAAAGTTTATGTGTGCAAAATCCACAACAAAAGGTCTATTGTCCATGATAATTTCATACCGCTTTTGTTCAAATTTTACGAAGAGAAAACTGTTGCATGATCATGTTCTTTTTAAATGTATTTGTCATTTTATGTTCTACGTAGCTTTGATCACTGTTGTGTAGTGATACAGGCTTAGAGCTGGATCTTTGCAAATCCAAATAAATGTTTAATATGTGAATGTAATGGTGGGTTTATGACGTTTGAGATTTAAGTAGCTACAGGAAAACCTTGAATTAATGCTGCATGAAACACATTTTGTACGTGGAACGGTCCGGTTCAGGTCGCTATTAAACGGCAGTGTTATTCTAGTCTCACGGTGTTTGGAGGTGGATAGCGTCAACATCTATGGACAAAAACAATAATATTCCTCTAACTTCAACAAACTAAAACAACTCTTATTGCACGCAAGCATTTCGATATTGCTTCCTCCTCGTTTATAAGTTGCGCTCGTTTTTTTCTCCCGTGTTGCGTACCTGTGCGTAGTGTGCAGTGTGGTGAAAACTAAGATTGTTGATTTTGGTGTCAGATGCCAAACAGTTGTATAAAGGTTCTGTTCAGGACGGGACTGGGCATCTTGCCATGCTGGCCCTGCCCTTGGGATGCCATATAGTCCGTGTGCGTGTCTGCGCTTGTGTACACATCCCCGTAGCGGAGACTCAGAAGAGACCAGGAATCACCCTATTAATGAAACAGCGTGGCTTTTATTGAGTTCAGATTATTTACTTTTGGCTATCCTTGCCTTTTTCACAGACTGGTGTGATTTTTATTCATTTAGTTACACAAACTATAAAGTTGCATTACCTATTCAGTTTAGTCTGGTCGAAGGGTGTCCAAAGTCACAGCCCTCTGGCTTCCTGTTGAGTTGGTCCAAATGGCCAATTGCTAGTTAAAATAGTAAAGCATCATAATTTCACCAACAAACACTGGGGCCTGAGACACTTTCCACATTAAGGTTCCAAATCTGAATAAATGTGCGGTAGCAGATGGTGCAGCATATTTTCACCTAAAGCTCTTCAGTTTTACCATACCATAAATAATTAACAATCGCACGTATGAAACTGTACTTAACGTTTAACCATTCACTCAAAGATGGGACAAGTGTTGTGTCTGGTACAATGGGACCAGTTTAGTGGGCAAACATCTCTACCAGCTGAACTAACACTGCCCCATAAACCAGTTTATCCTAACAATCTTACTCTTAAAACAGGCGTCACATTTGTGTTGGTATATAGTGAATTCATTATCAAATATATAGATATTAAAGACACAATTATAAAATGTACTGTCTTGATTCCCCCTTGGGTAACAGCTTAATGAACTTGTGAACCGGGCCTTTGAAGAATCCAGCTTGTGTTTGAGAGGAACTGTTGCTGACGTGCTTCACCCTCACTTAGCCTCACCAACAGGCCCGGGTCCCTGGGGTGTTCGTGAGGAAGGGTCACTGTTTACCTTGTGCTGGCCCATCACTCCGCACAGCTCCAGCAGCTTTACCCCGCACTCCAGGAAGATCAGACTGTTGATGTTTACTCTGCAAGGCCTGCCTACCAGCCATGGCAACGCAGATACCATTTTGGAGATCGGGGGGAAAATATTTTCCCAAGTGGGCTGACACAGGGCAAAATAAACAGCAGAGTTTAGGGGTACACACGCCACTGGAAGAATCAGGCCTCAGTCAAGGAACAGGCTCATGTATGAAGGAGGCACAGCTCGAGGAGAGAGGAAGCACTTAAAATAATTTGGTAATTACTAATGAGAATATTGTATTAGGTAACTGTTATATTCCATACAGGCTGATCATTTAAACTCTAAATGACACTGGCAGCATGTGTGGGCTCCCAGAGAGTCTGAGAAGTATTTGGGCAAAGACGTTATGTTAGGCCAAATTTGCAATATATCGACACATCAAAATAAAATGGGTAAAATATTAAAAAATTTGTAACTGGCATATTTACGGATTTTGACCATTCATGGAGCCAAAGCTCATATAATCATATGATTTTATTATTATGTCTTTTTTAAGACCTTTAGTTTCACTGTAAGTTAGAATAGCAAAAGAAAAATTCAATTAAATGTGTTGCTTCTTCAGTTCTGGTCAGATTGCTGGTGGACACTGCCTTATATCTGAAGGGAGGAGCTAACTACAATAAAAACTAACACACCTATTTGTTTACAGTTTCTGTTTATTGGCTAGGTCCTTTGGACGACACTGTGAACCGTGCCTGAGTCATATTTTTTTTGCATAATGGTTCAGGCCCCTAATGGTGCTCTCACCCATACTCACCCACCCGCATACTGCCTATCACTATTGTTTTCCTTGTTTTGATTTGAGGATGGAGTTATAAACAGGAGATGAATTATGTTTAAGACACATTCCTGTTCAAAGATGAACAGGACTGAGGGTCTTAGACATCGTAGACATGAACAGTAATGCAAAATATGACTCAGGCACAGTTCACACTTGTAGTGTAGTTCAATAGCCAACAAACAGAAACTGTAAACAAATAGGTGTATTAGTTTCAGTGTAGTTAGCTCCTCCCTTCAGATTGATATAAGGCAGTGTCCACCAGTGATCTGATCAGAAGTGAAGAAGCGGCTTGGATGAACGTCTTCACTCTAAACTTTTTGTCCAGTTGACAGAATTGAATTTTTCTTTTGCTGTAGATTGTACCTGGACGACTGAGGGATTACACAGATATAAGTTAATATCTTATACAATTAAATTATAAGTATTATACAATTATACAACAGTGCTAACAAAATGTTTCAAAAGCATTGCTGCTCTACTATTGATACTATTATTATTGGAATGATTCTTATTTAAAAGAATTTAAAAAAGAATCTGGGAGTGAATGGTGAAGGAGCAGCTGAGGTTGAGGGTTGAGGTCCACAGGCATTAATCATAGCTGTCCGGCTAATGGCGACAGCACCACTCAAGTCCTAGTTTGATCAGGTCAATCGCATATGACTTTTGTCCCGGGGATGTGTCTTCCCCAATAAGCTGGTCTGAATGTTCTGCAGAATGATCTGTCATTCAGCTGCACCAAATTGCATTGTTAGCTTTTGATGATATCTCGGGAATAGTTGGATTTTAATTTACTCATGTCTGTGTAATCCCTCAGTCCTCCAGGTAAATTCCATTGCAAAAGAAAAGGAAATGCTGAATTGGCTCAAATGATCATAGGCAGTACTTTTTGCTGCAAATTTAAGTATTTCTACCCCTATAGCCTCAATAACATTGTATCATGATACAGGCCTAAAATCAATGTTTCAAGATTTGACGAATCAATATAAAATGCATCTATGAAAGACTAGCTATACTGACCACTGGTCTGTGGCTCTCCACTACAAATATGTTTCCATATGTGGAGAGTTCGGACATCCCTGTGTTATTTCAGGCCTATTGCATTATAGGCCTTATATCCAATTTCTTCTAGTTCAGGTAAACGCCTTTTATTCTAAATAAAGTATTGTAAAAGCAGCTCTTTGTGAATAAATGATACTGAATGATATACATTTACAGGTACATGCAGGGATTGTTGGATGGCAACCATAAGGAAGCAACTGGGGACAGGCAATTTGATTAAATGTAATTAATTAATTGTAATTAATTGTTGAATGTGAAAGAGACAGGGACCAAGTTTATTTCATCCTAAAAAATGTTCTTCCCTCATGGTTCATGTTATATTTTAACAAGCAATGGGTTCCTTTTTTGTGACATCACATCACCCCAACTTTTCTGATCTTTATTAGCAAAATGGGTAACACTTTACAATAACTGCACTTTTAACAGCTTTAATAAGGCATGACCAAAGACTTACTTCCTAAAGAACAAATAGATTATTAAGAATTAACCAGGCTTAGTAAATACTTCATTAAGACCCTAACCCTAACTCCTAGACCCGTAATAAAGTATTTCAAGAGTACTGCACAGTGAATATTAAGGTTTATTTATTCAAAGCAAAACGGCTCTATAAGAGGTCATTCGCATTGTCATCTGCAGTGCTGTGTAACTGACAAACACTGCTGTCATTTTTCAGTTATTCTAAAGATCCCTGGGTGCTGTTTGACTGAAGCAGTGCCAACTTTGCGTGGAACTGTAAGTTTAGGAAATGTTTATAGTGTTGGGTTTCGGGCACAGTGTTGTAGGTCTGCTAATGATCCGGAGTCATGTTATCATATATAAATAGTGAGTTTGTACAGCAGTGTGCACTGACAAACGCAGATGACGAATGTTCCCAGCGTAAAGAGGGCTGGCACGGACATGAAAGCGATTGCCATGGGAGAATGCTGCCTTCGTGTTTTTTGTTTAGTTACTGTTTTTCATATTAGGATTGGATCTGTAGGGCTGTGCTTTTTACGGCGGCAGCTTAATTGCAGCGATAGAACGGGAGTTTAACCAGTCTTCAGCTACTGCGGTCGAGCGTCATACGAGTCACCGTTCGACACATAGTTGTCTGAAGACATTTTAGAGGGGATTGGAAAATGCTATTGAAAATAAAAGCACAACCGCACAACATTATGCACGTTTGAGCAATCTAGTGATCTCTTCCGGGCCCGATTTGAACCCTCCTCACGGTTAGCAGTACGATTCTGTGCAATGCTCAGCTCGCGGGCCTACGCCACCCCTGCTCCCGCGCAACTGTTTTTCATAAATATGCAAAAGCAGGGTACAAAAGAATACACTACAACTTCACAAACCTGACTCGATGTGCAGTAGTTTCACTATTTGCTAACGCGTTGTTTTCAGCATATATAGCATTTCCAAAACAATAAAAGGTAACATGTAATCTATATATGTTATGTTATCTATATTAATACCCCATAGAAGTCAAATTAAAAAGTAAAAATGCAAAAAATACAAAAAAATAAAATGACATAAATTCATTTTGGTAATATAACCAACTTACTTATATAACTGAATTAATATAACTACGTAGGATGTTTCCCACGAGTTTTGATTTTACTAAATGAACCATAAAAGACAAAACAAAATAAAAATGTATTAAATTAACTATTCATAGCCACCGCTTTATTTCTGCTAATATGCTGACGCTACAAAACGCTTCCAGTTTCTTCTCTGCTCATAGAAAATACCAGCTCGTTTTTATGGCACTGTGTTAACAAGCTCTAGCGCGGCGCTGCGCAGTTAAAAACACACCATGATTAATGATGGCTGTGACATGTCTGAGTGAACCCAATGGAGTGTGCATGTAAACGGTGCACTGCCAAAGCCCTCAGCCTCACACTTATTGTAATCATTACATGGAAAAAAGTGTAATGGGTTAATTACAGAGCCATCGACAGGGTGCAGAAACGCAGGCCCTTTTAATTATCTCCTTCCATCATTCCACACATTTCTATTATTTTCTTTCTCTTCGCCTCAGCTCTGCTTTGAATGCGGTTTAGTGCTGTGAAGGAAAATAGGGGGATAATTGGGTTCATCCATCTCTCTCCCAATTCTCTCCCCCTTCCACAACATTGGAGCTGCACTACTCCGGTTAGGCCGCTTTGGTTCGAGTGCTTCTCTGCGATCACTTCTATTCCCTTTTCATTAATCTGCAAAACTGTACACGATTATGTTGTGACTATTTGTCAACGAAAACCAACAAACAAGTCGACATGTACAAAGCCTACGTGTTGCCTCTCCTGCCGACTGGTAAAACCCATAGGCTCTGGTCTGCCTGTACTGACCACTTATATCCCCTAGGCACCCCACCGACTGAACCAAATCAACAGAAAAGGTGCTAAGGTAAACAGTAAGAAGTTAGGCTAAACAAGTTAGCAGATTATAAGAACTATAATAAAACATTAATGTAGCAAATTAGCAAAAATAGAATATAAAAAATATGCACATTAGCAAAACTAAATTGGTGAACTAATTTGGCATAAACAAATTTAGCACAGTTTAGCATAAATCAAACAGACAAATAGCTCCTACTTCAATAACTTAAGGGGCTATGGTTCACATTCAGCCAAACAGTCAGTAGTCAATTCAATTAATTTAAATGACGTCTTTAGAATAAACAGTAAATAATAAATGCATAAAATGAGATATTGCAAATAGTGAGAATAAATCAGCTGCTTAGTTCCAGGTTTAAAGTTTCATTAGATGTAGAGAGTCCGATTTTGTGACAAAGTGTGGCTTTTACAGCATACTCTCTAGGGCAAAAACACCCCTAAATTTACTCATTTACAAGAATAAAGTTTGGTACCCCAGCTTTAAAACATTTATTTTAAGGAAAGTGATGTAATTTCACAGTCATATTATGGCTGTGAGCAGTGTTGCTAAGTGCGAAAACAGTTCTGTCTGAGTGGATTTCTTCAGTATGCTTCACTTTCCTCATCAACCAAAATTGTGCTCCTCCTCACAGTTCTCCCCGGTGAAATTGAAAGGATGGGTCAAACGCAGCGTACTGCCTTCTACAGCATCTTGGCTTGTGTGAACAGAACAACTGCTTTGCTGTTGCTGCTAACTACTGTTGTGGAATTTTTACAAGCAAACAACTAGAGAAAATTGTTGTGAAATTTTCTAGGAGCAAAATCTTTAAAGTATTAAACAAACTGAGAATGGACATTTCTTACGATATCAGATAAAAGCTTGGGTCAAGGGGCCCATCTCCAACCATCGTGTACAAAAACAACACGTAGGAAGTGACCATGAGGAACATATACGTGACTGTGACAAACACTCATGGAAAACAATCTCTAAGATAAACTCACTATTCCATTTGTATATTTGTATTGTTTAGCATCCACATTTTATTACGATATTCTGTTTCCAGTGAAAACAATGAACTTGATTTTACCTCCGCTCTCCCTCCCACTGGAAGACATGCAGGAGATACAGTTAAGTAACCCCCTTAAAACATTTCTGTATCAAGTGTGGGCGTTAGTAAGAGGACGCACCTTGGCCCACTCGGAGCAGGCGAAACCCACTCCTATGCCCAACTCAGCAGAAAAAACACAATGAAAACATTCAGCCGCGCACCTCCAGATTGTTTTTGGCCACCGGAGCCCTGTCGGAGGAAACACAAGCCTGCCTCTATACCACTATGTGTCTGCTCAAATGTATGGATTTTCCCCATCTGCGGTACGACCCACCTCACGTGCCAAAAAGCATTTAATTAAAACTATACTTAATACCGCATTATAACTAGAACAAATCGTAAGCTACTACACGCTAACGGCAAAATCTCGCTAATTGCGTAGGTTTTATGATTGCTGCCGTGTTTAAGTTTTAAGCGTTTTTTGGCTAGGCTAGTGTTAGCGATGGTGACGATGGTGGAAAATGAACCGAAGCTTGGTGTTTTGCAGTCTGCGAGGCCTTGTGCTGGACAGCTGTGTGGTCAGACCTCAGTCCATAGAAAGTGATGATTAGTTTGTCTAAGTTGACCGCTGACCAGAGGAATCCGCGGGAGTTCCAGTAAGTGGGGCTCGAGACACCAAGGACTATATTAGTGTTTGATTTCAGTAAGAAACACCTGCCTCCCCGCTGAAACTGAAGCTGTGTTCTGTGTCAGTTTCGAGTGTTCCACGCTCTGATTCGTTTGTTTTATAATGCAGATTGAATAAGATTGTCATATGGTTAAAAGTTTAGAACTTTTTTTAAGTGCGTGTTATTGTTTGGCACG
>KN468985.1:41675-54438 GCA_000787095.1 Periophthalmodon schlosseri | reverse complement strand
AGCGGCGTGCGTCTGTGAAAAAGATACTGCAGTCATGTGTTTGTGAGGCAAAGGAGGACCCAAGGGTGCCCACTCAGATGGGTGGGAGGGCTGTACTCTCCTCTAACAGACTGCTGGAGCACTTACTTTACAGCTTAGCATGTTGATTAGAGCCCTCTGTCATGAATATAGTCAATAGGTCTTCGAAGCATCCAGTTTTATGGACGTAAGTGCTCACAGGAATATGGTTAAAGTTGTAGTTATCATGGACAGGCTGAGGTATGCTTTGCTGTTTGGCCTTATGCCTTTCATACAAGTCCCACTTTAACTAGTCTAGTCAAACTTCAGTTAACCAACAGAGAACAGGCTGTTTATTTGAAGTAAAAACATTATTGCTTTAAAATTTCTATCATTTATGAAATATGATAGATTTACATTGTTATAGAGATGTTTCCTCACCATTACCTTACTGAGAGTTGTATTTTAATTGATACCTACATGTCTGAGTAATCCTGTATTGTCCTGAATTTGAGGCATCAATGTTGAGAAAATTTCTGTGTTCACCTACCCCCTATTCTCTATAATTACTACTAAAAAAATAACAAAAATCAGACTATGGATCATACATGTAGAGTTAAAACATGTCAAATAGACATTTTTCAACAATCAAAATGTGCAAATGAAAATCTGTTGCTTGTTATCGTGAAATCCAATCCAACAGGGCTGAGCCTTTTAGTTCTGCAGTTTTGTGCAGGAAGTCATTGGACTCTGTAATGTAGCCGTTTTAGGTCAATCTTGTAGTTTACAATGCACAAAAACTTACTCAAAACACTGCTCCCTACTGGTCCACATCAGGACATCTTATTCCATGAAGCTGCTCTGTGTTTTTAAAGTCTATACACCTTCACTGGAATACTTATTCTAATCATATCAAATTACCTCCTTGAAGCAATTTACCATTACCGCTAATTAGCTACTATTGTCGTTATCATGCCTATTGTAGTTTTAAAAGTTTGAGTAGTTTCTTATAAGCTTTGATTAATGCATAGAATAGAACCTTTAAGTATTATTTTCTATTCTATTGTTATAACTTCCACAGATAACCTTCTCAATTAGGGAAGCTTTAATTATGATCCACTTACAGTTTATAGGCGTGCACTTGCTCTACCATATGTGCGGCGCTAACACAGGGGTATGTAGCAGTCATGCAATAATTGCCATGTATAATGCCATATGGGCCAATATATAAGTGCCTGGAGTGGGCGTAAAAACATACTCCTTTCACTGTGTTTTCTTCTCATAATGATAAATAGATTGTGTTGCATTGGGTCATTAAAAATGTGTACAGTAAAATAGTTTTCAACTGTTGACACAATCTAGTTCATCCGTAGGATTAATAAATACACAGACATTCCAGGAAGGAAAATGTGTTATAAAATGTTACAATATACTTATACCAGATTTACAGTTACAGTAAGTGTTATTTAGGATTATTTTAATGCGCTTCAATAGGAAAGCACAAAAGTGTTGTTTTGCAAATGCAATAGATAAAAGCATCAGTCAGTCTGAAATGTATTTAGTAAAGTGGGACTAAACACTGAATCCACTTTTTTGGCTACTTAACTGTGTATATGGTGTTTTAATAGTTTTAATAATAATTATCTACTGTTCCTAGTCATTTTTGACAACTTTAGTGCAAACTAGGTAAATTTGCAGCTTTCTGGTCAAAAACGGGTAAATCTAAATGTTTCTGTCGTCAGTGGCCTCTGCAATTCCCAGTAGTTGGTGACATCACGAAAGACTGCCCTGATTACAGCCAGATGTATCTGATTACAGTTCACACTGTTCCCTATACCCCCAGACCTTGCACCTCCTCTCTCCTCACTCTCTTCTTTAGTCCTCCAGGTTCTGCCTAGTTTAGCAGCTCTACTTGAGATGTGGTTGTGGAAAGAGTTTAGGTCTCACTTTAAGTATTATGAAATATGTAGGGTAGAATGTAAATTTGTTTTTGGTATAGAGTGGTTCCTTTACAAACTTGGTTTCAAGTTTAGTAGCCCTACTTCTGAAATCAGCCTAGAAACTATGTAAATGTGTAACAGCTGAAACAGTGTATGACATATGACAGTGTACAAGATAAACAGACCTACATCCACACTGTTCTAGGTGTCCTTCGCGAGAGGACATGAGACATACACAGCAACCCAGAAGGTCTCCGCTTTCTCCCCGCACTCCCTACTCACCCGTGTCCCCTCACCCCGCTCATCCATGGCCCCTCTACCTGCCACCCAGGGCCCTCTCCTCGGTGGCTGCCATGGAGAAGGTGAGGACATACCAGCTGGTATACTGTAGCATTTCAAATATACTTACTGCTTAAGTTTATTTTATAGTAGTAGCATAGTAGTAACATTAGTAATAAGATTGCCTACCTGATTGCTACGATGAAATAAATTATAAAAGTGATTTAACAGTTGTACAAGTTAGAAAGAAAGATAACATTTGATCATCTAGGCTATTTGCAAATTATGGAGCCCTGTATCCATTTTTAATTTGAGCAACATTTGTCTTGCCCCAGTACATATATACTGTATATACAGCTCTTGAGGTCAAAATAAATCCACTTTGTTCTGTCTGCATTTAATTATAAAGAGTTTTATTGTCTGAGAATCAGGAAATGCACCGTTAGAATGCTAGTTCTTGTAACCATTACCACGATGGAAAAACTCTGCTTACAAACTCATAGCTGTGAATAATTAGTGTGCTTGGAATGCGTAAGTGAGGAATAACTCTGGAACACTGCAAATAATTTTAAATTAACTAGTTCTTTTTCCTGTACATAACTTTTGACACAGAAGAAAATAACCTACCACCACTTTGAGGTGTTAAAGTTGAAATCAATTATACAGCTTATATACGGCTTATTTTCAATTGTGCATTTCTTTTATTGTCTCTTAATGAGATGTGATTTGCATGCCGTTATGATCATTAAAATGAGAAAATGTGTTTATAATGAAATGTGTGATGTTACAATATGTTACACTGAGAGATAACTAACTAAATATTGCATAACAGTTATGCATCATTTGAAACTTAAATGTCTAAGGCATGGTTGGTGGTTCTATCCCAGCTCCTTGGGCTACACACCTTCCCTAAGTATGAATGTGGTGTGTGAGTGACAGTATGCACTATTGTATACATTTATAGATTTTGACAATTACATTTTAACAGCAACATAACCTACTTTTGCTGAGATTATGGCTAAAATATTGAGTCCAATCACTATTAACTGCAAAATTTTTTTGTCAAAATAGACATGCGAGCAGAAGCCTGCAGTTGTAATGAATGTGATTTGATGACAGAAATGTTTAGAACGAATCTGGTGATGGACTTTGGACTTTTACCTGTTCTGTAACAATCCTGGGAAATTTGTGTTTTTGAGAACTCATCAAACAAGTGTTATTGAAGCTAAATATGGCTCCAGGTATGTTTTTGATAGGGGAAAATGTTACACGTTTAAAAGCTCAGAGTAAATTCTGCATAACATGTGCCCTTTAAAAAGTCCTCTCCTTTAAAGTGACCTCCATGTTTTCCCTGTTCATATAAAAGCATTGCGTCCAAAGGTGCCCTCCAGATGTAAATGTAAAATGTATTTTGTTTTCGCTGCTGTCTTCTCGAGATGAGACTCTAACTCGGGTTGATGAAGTTGTTGTTTTAGGCCCTGCTAGGTCAAATCAAAATTGGCATACGCATCTATAGCCAATTTTGGTACGCCAGACTTCACCGCTGTGTTAGTAAATATGGTCCATCAAAACTTATGAAATTTGTCAGTGGAGTGACCTCAAAGACGCTAGAAAGATATTATTTATGTTTAGCGGGCGGCGCGGAGTGGACGAGGTGTCTTTGAGTGCTAATGGGTAGGCGATTGGGTGAGATTGGCAGGATTGCTAAGATACGGTTTTTGCCTCCATTTCCCAGAAGCCCAGAGGTGATAGGTATTTAATGGGCAAGTGGGAAGGGGAGGGGCCAGGCGATGATGAAACAATAAGGATGGAGGAGGGAGTGATTTGCGCGTTTATGAAGATAGGCGTGAAAGAGCGGAGAGCGAGGGAAAGAAGCAAGAAAAGTAGGTAAAGGTAATTGTGGAAGGCCATGAGGTGGAACAGTGGCAGAGTGGTTAGCGGCTATGTGTTGCAGTTAGACGATCATAAATTTGAGTTTCAATTCTTAACTGCCACACAATTGTTGATTTGTATGTATTTTGAAACAGGACAGATTTTGTGAAATTGTACTTTTCAGAGTACATACTTTTTCTCCTACTTGAGTAATATCTTTTTTGAAGTAACAGTACTTTTACTTGAGCAAAAGTTTTGACACTCTTCCCAACTGTAAGTAAGTCTACAAGGGACAAAAGCTTTATGTTGACAATATGAAATGATTTGAACATTTGTGTTACTTGCACTGCTCCTTCAGATATGATATGAGAGTTTTTCTTGTTTTTGCGTTTATCCTTTGAAAATAGCAGATTTTGTGTATTATTCAATGTTTTGCAATTTCATTTTATTAACTTAAAATTATAAAGCAGATAACACATTATTTTTAAAGTTACTCTTACTTGAGTAGTAGTTTTCCAAAATACTTCTTTACTCTTACTTGAGTTATGTTTTTCACCACTTTGGACTACTTTGTACTTCTAGTAGAGTAATATTATTTTGATGTATTACTCTTACTTGAGTAAATTGCTCAGACCTGGTAAAGCATTCCTCTAGAGACACTTCTTCTGAGTATGGGTCAAATGCAGGGGACAAATTTAGCTATACAACAATTTGAGTCACATTAATGTGGTATTTTCTAACTTACTTATTTTTCTATCTTACTGATTTCTGATGAAGTTATAATTAGTTATTTTTTATATTTTTTGTTATTCTATACTACTGCAAATTAGGGTTGTGTTTGTAATAGCTTATTCTACAACCAAAGCAACTGTGGCTGCTTGTCTTGTTCATGCCCATGTCAAAGTGGAAATTAAACCAGCAACCTTCAAAGATTGTATGACTACTTTTAAAGAGGATATTATGCAAAATCACCTTTTTTGGAGCTTTTTACCATGTTATAACGTTGCTCCCTCATCAAAAACATGCCTGAAGTGGTTGTAGATGTGATCCATGCATGTTTAAGTAATTGAACGATCTCTCCCAGACACTATTTGAACCCTCCTTATGGTTAGCAGTACAATTCTGTCCAGTGCTTAGCCCACAAGCTGACATCACCCATGCTTCTGCACAACAATTTTCCATAAATATACAAAAGCAGGATACAAAACAACAACACCTTCACAAACCTGATGTGAGGTGCAGTAGTTTTATTAGCGGGATGCCCACAGACTGTGTTGTGATAGGGCTCTGAAGGGGGAGTGACTTAGCATGAGGAGCAGGGACTAAGAACAAAACTGAAACTTATCAAACAATGTGTAATAGTGTAATACTCCCTCTTTAACATAATTCTTATACACACATCCACAATGAAATATCAAAGTTACAGATATAATATTTGGATCAGACATATCCAACTTATTCTATAGGCTCTTTAGTTGTTGCCACTTCTTGTCCAACAGTCTGGGAACACTGCACTACCCCTTCCAGCTGTAAACACCTGTACAAAGCCATATCTGTACAAAAAAAACTGTGAGTGTGGTGTATTCTTGCGCCCTGTCGTCTGGGGTTCTGTGGTCTGATACACGGGGGCAGTTTGACTGTTCAATGTGATGACCCCTGGATGTCACGGATCTCACCGGAGCCGGGGGAACATGGCTATTTTTACATTTATAATCCGCCCGGCGACAGACTCTTCCAATGCGATGACAGGTAATCGATAGCAGCTCTATCTGACTCACATGTTTCACACAGAATGGAGTTTTCTCTGGAGATCATCGCTGTGTCACAGAGTGAGGAAAACAATATTTACAGTAAAAAGTACAGGACATTAAAGGCCCTTTACCCAATTTTTCCCCCATGTATTAGGGTTGTCAAAAGTATTAAAAATCTTGCTAATATTACTAATCTGTAACACACCTTATGGGGATGCACTGGTACCACTTTTTCCAAAACAAGTATGAATACGAGTACTTACTTAATACTTAATACTTCATAATAATACTTCATTTTGAGTATTTGCTGTACAGAGTATTTAAGTACAGATACCAGAGGTTCTATTACAGTGGTAAATCCAATTCATTATTTAAATTAATTGGACGTAATTGGTTGCGATTGTAGTACCTTTTTTTAAAAACTATAAGGGGCATATTTACTAAGTCAGGTATGGATGTGCTATTTGGGGGCATGTTGCACACAATTTACCATTACAAACTGCTCCTCTTATTCCTACCACACTAACCCTAACCCTACAGAATATGCTCAAAGTTATGCCTATTTGTGTCCGTAGCTTTTTCTTCAATCATGTAATAGAAAATATAAAATTTGCTTCAATGTCTGTAGTTTTTATATCATCAGCTTTACATCGTGCTTCTGCCATTGCCTACTATAGTGCTGCCGACAATGCTGAGTTAGGGACAGATTATAACGGAGCTGAATTTGCGGGAGTATAAAGTACACGAGTGAAGGCGTGCTATGTGCACGGCTTGACCATTTGTGACCGGTGCCGTACGGGAAGAGATCGGTGATCTGCAACCCGTAACAGGCGCACCTGCTACTGTGCACCGTGCGGGCCCAATTTGATGGACAGGACAGCTGCTGGCACACTCGCCTCTTTTGTGGATTACGAGGGACAGGTGTCACAGCTAAAGTGTGTCATTTTATTACACTGCCTTCAAAACAACACAATTATTATGCTATATAACTTTGTGAATTAGCAAATAGAACACTTGTGCACTTTCACCTTACATCACTTTTAATGCAGAAACTAGAACTGTCTATCCTCCACAAATAATTTATACTTGTCTTTCCAACATATTATATTTCCTCACAGTTTTTGCTCCCGTCATCTTGCTAAATCAAGTAGCACTCGCTAAACAACTTCATCTGCATTTCCTCCTCATTCTTTTTTGCGCATTTTAGCCGAAACGCCCTGTTTTGCATATTTGTTTGATCCCCGGAGCACAATCTGTGCTGTGCCCGTAAAGTTATCTCAGCTGTATCCACTTTTTAGCACTTACACAAATGCTTATTACATATAACCCTAAGAGGGCAGGCAACATACAGTTCCTATAAGAGTCCTGATGAATTAACATGAAGTCAGTATTCTTGTTAGACCCTGACTCAGTCCTGTCTGTATAGCTGTTTCAGACCTTATAACTTTCTTTGATTCAGTTAGATAAATAAAATTAGGGATGGTCTGATATTAATTTTATTTATTTATTTTTTTTTACCAATACCAATAGCTGCTATTTGTTTTGTAGTTGTGGCCAAAAACTGATATTTGCTGATACTGATATTAAGCTTTTAAAATCCATAGGAAGGACCACAGTCTACAGTGAAGTTTACAAATTAACCTTAAACAAAATGTATTTATCTGGCAAATAAATTCATATTTTCACTCATTTGTATGTTCAAAAAGTCAGATCTGATGCACTGAGGACAAACTGGGAATGTAAAAATATCGGTGCCAAATGTTGGCTAAATTGGTATTGAACTCGATACCGTTATCTGGGGAAATCCTCCGATATCGCCAGTATCGATGATAAGCGCTAACAGATAAACCATCCCTAAATAAGATTACATTCTACATTCCATACAGTCCACAAAGTCTTATTTCACCCATCACCTCATCTCACCTCCTCTCTCTAACTCATTCAGATACAACTACTTTATCTTTTGTCAGCCTTTCTTTTACTCACACAATAGTCGAATTTTTTGCTCTGTAGATTTCCGTGTCATGTCCTTCTGGAGAATACTCTTTCTTTTGTTAGGCTGACTTATGAACACAAGTGAAATATCTTGGATAAAGAGTAGGAGTCTGGACGCGAGCTTTGAGAATGGGGTCGTGAGCGATGAGAGAGGAGAGGGATTCTGACACTGCCCAGTGGGAACTGTGAGGACAGAATGTGAAAATGTGTAGTTGGGGGGCAGCCGGTAGCGGGGGACAACGGCCATGAAAGGAACAAAATGGACTTCTCAGAGATTTTAACCATGTTATAGTTGTTTCGCTTCTCATTTCCCCTCTGGAAGTTGTATTTGAAGTAATTTGTGCGTTTTGAGCAATCTTTAATCGCTTATTTTCAAGACACCATATTGCCGACCAACCCCGTTTTCATTGCCACCGGGATAAGCCTACTGCTCTGTACTTACTTTGTTCTCCAATTTTATTTTCTTATTCTGTGATACACGTAGAATTTGGTAGCGTCACATAGTCATTTTGATACAAATGAAAAAAAATCTGTTACTCGCTAGCATGAACTGCATCTGTCCATTCCGCGGAAATATAAAGTTAAAACTTTGAATATTCTCCATAGGGACAGATGCATGGTTTTATGCCATGCTGTTCAAGATTATAGCCATAGGCGAAGCATTTCCATGGAAACAAGCAGCAGGCCCTCCTCCAGGCCAAATAAGAGTCAGGTTTATGGAGAGCCCACTCACGGGTAAGGTACGTTTTTCTACTTTTTTTGTCAATGAGCCAAGCATGGCTCATTGGTAATACATTTGCCTATAAACCCAAATGTTTATGGTTCAATCCTTGTCCCTTAGTCTTGAGTGGGCTCTGGCCCTACAGACTTGCACTTTAGTCCTGGACACATCTGTAGCCTGCCCGTCCATAGGAGTGGATCTCTCCTTCACTGTGGTTCTCCTCGAGGTTTCTCTTTTTCCCACTGGGTTTTTATTTTTATTTTTCCTTCCCGAGGAGGAAGTTCTAAGGACAGGGGATGTTCTGGGACAATTCTCCATTTGCTTGTTTTCTGTTGATTAATATGCTTGTCTGTTTCATTGTTGATTTTCTAACTTTCTGTTGGTTAAATCAATGATCTTGTTAAGCCCTAAGAGGCAACTGCTGTTGTGATTTTGGGCTTTACAAAAGTAAATTGAATTGGTACGACCAGTGCATCCTGTCACTTTGTCATTGGGCAAGACACTTTTGTCACCATGTCTATGTAACACATCCACAATTTCAAAAAGCATGCTTTTGTTTTGGTCTATTTTTGACTAAAAAGTTACACAGTAACACAGTAGTTTTCTCCTCTATTTTTTGTATTTTTTATTTTTTTTTGCCATATTTTAGTCTTACTGCCAGTCCTGGGCTTGTCATGTATCTTTTATCCCATGTGTAACCTTGCTCACATGCTTGGCTGAACACTTTTTTTTTTGCTTTTGGGCATTTCCTCATTTAAAATATATATTTGTTTTGCGTTTCACTTATCTTTCTTACTACATTTCCATTTGTTCCTCAGAGACATTAGACAGATGAAGAAAGCAGGAGAAAGCAGGACACGGCTGGCGCATAAAGCAGGGAGGGCCCAGGCTGCTGACAAAGTCCATTATCAAGAGCTCCTGCCTTATCTGCTCGGCACCCAGCTCTCCGCGGTAATTAAGACTATTTTGCTTTTTCTTAGCTCCAGTGAAGTTATGGGAGGAACAGTATGAATTAATCATGTTTGACAACGGAGCGGAGGGACCCAAATTCAGCGTGAAGCCAACGACGCCCCAAGGTTCTTCAAGACGATATGGTACAACTAGACAAGGCAGCAGATGAATGGGTTTGGGCTATATCTCCAATCGCCTATCTTTTAAAGTGGTGATGGTGAAGAGTTGATAGTGTTGTAAAGATGGGAGGAGATACAGAGGAGAGTGGTGGTGGGGTGGGGGGGGATTTGTGAGGATAGCGTGAAATAAAAGATGAGTGCTACTTTTTGGTTGGGACAAGAGTTAGGACATGCTAACTGAGTTAGCTGTAAGTGGAAGTTCTAAAATAAAGTATAATTTCAAAGCCAAAAAACTCTTTTTGTGCTTTTTTTTTTCTTCTTTCCCTTGTTTACGTTTATGGAGCATGCCGTACATTTTGGAAGCAAGCGTAATTGTTAATACTCCCATGTCCGTTGGCAAATTTGTACATAATCTTTCATGCTATTTCCAGTGCATCATTATTTTGGGGGTTACCCATTCAAAAATGCCCTTTCTTTTTTTGAGCCTTCTATCTGAAAGCTGCTGACCCTAGCGTTAAAACTGACCAATCAGATTGTCCGTTTGCAGTTGATTGACAGTCTGACACCAGCAATGCTGCACTGGCTTAGTCTCGCCCAGGCCAGCTGTGTGCTCAGCGTTGGGACTAGCCCTGTCGTGTCATAACTGCAGAGGTCACCACTTGGTACCAGATTGTTTGTTTGCCCGAGTGACTAGTGCTAGCTTAGACTGTTTCACTTTTGGCAGAGTTTGAAAGAAAAAGACTTGTGTCATTGGGCAAGACAATTTTGCCACTATGTCTATGTATGAATATGTTTGTGTAACTAAGTGATTGGTGGCAGAGTGGCACACTTTTTTTTTTTGTCAAGCATGGCATGGCTCATTGGTAGTACATTTGCCCATAAGCAAAAATGTTTATGGTTCAATCCTCGGTATGACCAGCGCTTCCTGTCACTGTGTCACTGGGAAATCCACTTCTGCCACCACGTGAATGAATATGTGACCTAGTGATTTGCGACAAAGTTGCACCCAATTTTTTCCAAAACATACCACGGGTCATTGGTAGTACACCAATGTTGTTCAATCCTTGGTACGACCAGATCCAAATGTTGTCAGTTCAGTCCTTGGTATGACCAGTGCATCCTGTCATCGTGTCATTGGGCAAGACACTTTTGTCACTATGTGTGATTGTGTTTGTGTGCTCCTAGGGCGCTGAGCCCATATGAGATGCTTTTTGCCCAACAACAACATGGACCATAATTTGAACAGCAAAATGATCCATGCTCCATTCAAACACTTTCACACACAGAAATTCACATGTACCACAATTTACCATCAGTGAAAACAATAAACGTTAAAGGGACCTTATAGTCAGGTTAAATTGGTTTAGATTGGAATTTATGACAATTTTGGTTATTTCAGTTTAACCCTCTGAGTTTTTTGGTTAGAAAAAGTTGTCAAGATGTTCACTTTAGTCGTGGTTAGAAAATAGTTAGCTTCTTTTTATAATGGTTTTGTCCGTGATAGAGATTCGCGCCCTGGCCAAGTTCTTCCAAATACCGCCATCTTGGTCCAAAATTTATGGAAAATTTATAACAAGATTATAACTGGGGGCTCTCTGAATTTGACACCATGATAGACAGGATGGTGAATAAGCCAATGGACAAGAGAGAAGCCGCCAGTGGTTAGAGGGTGGAGTTTGGTTTGCTGGTAGGTGGTTAGATTCTCAAGTTGTAGTGAACTTTATGGTCTAACTTAGCCAAAAAGACTAAGACAAGACAAGTGTTTAACCCTTTGAGATACAAAATGTCCGCTAAGCCCTACTAAACACGTTATGCACATGCGGTTATTAAAAGCCGGTAATAGTTACATTTACTCCGTTATAATTGTATTTATTTTTTTAAATAATAAATTGTACTTTTCAATCCAATGTTTGCTCTAGCGTACTTTTGGAGTAGCTTTGGTGAGTAAGTATATAATAAGCGACAAAAGCTTAAGGTTGAGAATATTACAATTATTAAGTGACTTGCTCTTTTTCTTCAATTATTTACAACAATTTGTGCTTTATTTAATGTTTTTTTTCTGATTACAATATCTAAATTCTGAATCATGTGTTACACAATTAATCAGGTCACTACTTTTTACTACTAAAGCTACTGCTTTAGCGGCTACTACTACTACTACTACTACTACTACTACTACTATTACTAAAGACACTACTACTACCACTACTAAAGCTAATACAACAGCTACTACTACTATTGCTACTACAACAACTACTACTACTATTGCTACTACTACTACTAAAGCTACTAATACCACTACTACTATTATTGCTACTACTACTACTACTAAAGCAAAGCAACTACTACTACTAAAGCAATTACTAAAGCTACTACTACTACTACAGTTACTACTACTACTATTACTACCAGTACTACTACCAATGCTACTACTAATGTTACTGCTAGAGATTGAAATAACTATACTATCTGATTACATTTTTCACTATACCCACCTCTGCAGTTGAGTAGACGTTAGATACTAAGCGTCTTCCTGTTGACATGTTAGAGACAAATTTGATCTCCAGAACAAATAGCAGTTCTCAGGTCTTTCACCTGATCAAAGCGCTCAGTGTGCACTGACAGTACTGGTGCATGCTCGTTTGGAACTTTACAAGAAAGAGAATATCACATTGGGTTTCCATGTTATCGTCTTTAGCGCAATGTGGCGTGCACAATCATTTCATAAGTGGGTAAGTCATCTCTTATTGATCTGTTTCGTCTGAAGATTTTTAATTTTGAATTGCACTAGCTAGCTACCCTGAACAGAAAAGCAGTTGACTATTGGAGCTCCATTAATTGTTATAAAGTTTTTGTAAATGATGCAATATTGGATCCCTATATGTATGTTGTTCACAAATGTCTTCTAGTTTAATACATTTTAGCTATTTTTTTTTAAAGTCCCACTGTGTAACTTTTTAGGCATATAGACTTAAATAAAATCTGTTTTTTCTTCATTTTGGATATTTTTATCAAAGGGAAAAACCTCCAGAAAGTTACGCAGTGTTGCTTTAATGCAGTAAAATATTAATTTAATATTATTATTATTATTATTATTATTATTTTTTCTCACCTTCTTAGTACTACCTACTGGAGGTG
>KN468985.1:0-32847 GCA_000787095.1 Periophthalmodon schlosseri | reverse complement strand
GGAAGTACATATGAGAAAAAAATGTGATTTGAATGTTCAGAAACACCTTATTTTTTCTATGTAAAGAATGATTCAAGCATGTCATGTTCTCTGCCTACAGTTATATGTACAGTCAGAAGTGCATTCAAATGCCAACACTTGCATTTCATACAGTAGATGAATTCATGAATTTGAAAGAAAAAAAACCCTTAAGTTTAATCTCTAAACTAAGATATAACAATTGTTGTATTTGGTTTAGGTTAAGGTTTCTCAAAATTTCACACACTCCACACAAACACTAGAACTAAACTGTCACTAAACTCAGACCATGACCAAACCAAGTGGATACAAAAATATCGATGTATTGAAAAAGAACAATGGAATCTTAAAAATTTATTTATTTATTTTATTTTTTTATTTTTACTGTTAAGATAAAAAAATATATATATAGTAGTCACAGAATCAATATAAATACATGTATAACTTGAGTTTCATAACTCAAGTTTCTTACACCTCCCTCTAGTGGCTGAAAGCAGACACCACACCCAATGATTCCATTACAGAAACATAATTTACTTTGTGGCATACGTCTTCTCTTATTCCTTTTGTTTCTTGTCCCATCTCGTCTGAACCCTCCTGGCTTTGTGCGCTGTCTCTTCCCTCTGTCATGGCGTATTAGGGTTTTCTACCACTCAATTCTCTCTTCATTTTCTTTCCTCCTCTCTACCTTAAACTGCGTGCCCTACATTCTGAAGGTAGCCAGCGGCCGGAATTATTTTATTTTTAATCCCACAAGCTTTTTAGCTTACACTTTTGTTTTTTTCCAACCCCAAAATTCTGTAAGCTTTGATTTCCTATAAGATGACGTAGATTCAAATAAGTAAACATTTCTGTAAAATTTTGAATTTTCAAGGGAATTGGTCAATTTACATACTAGACATTAAAAAATGTCTGCCTTGCTGACTAAAATTTCACTAATCAAACTAATGAACTACTCATTAAACATTATTTTTGCAATTTTTTTTTTGTTAATCGTGCACTTTATAACTTTTCTGATGGGAGTGCGCCACCTGCTTGTCTTCATAGGAATGTCATTGCTTTGCCTGGAATTTTCCACTATATGGCATTAAACTTGTCAATCTTGCATTCTTAAATACAGGTGTTTTTGTTGCTAAAAACACCTTAGAAAAACATGCATTCTTGCTGTGAACATGGTCACCTTTTCTTAGAGCTGACCTATAAATTGGCCTGGATTTACATTTCTACTTTTTAAAGTAAACTATAGCTTTTCTGGTGGAGGGCTGGCCATTTGCTTGATAGAGCATTCCAAAATTTTGCTCGAATGTATGGAAAAAACAGATACATGCCCTTATATACATCATACATTCATCTTATCGTGATTTTTTAGACTTGCAATGTATTCATTCAAGCTCAGGTGAGACTCGGACCAATGACCGACTGATTGGTGGGCAAACATTCCTAACCCACTGTGACCACAATATAAAGACATGTTTTATCTGTATAGTGAATTCAGCGATCTGCATGTTTAGAATGTTCAAATTTAAATATTTTCGACAAGTGCAAACTAATGAGAACATCTACAAAATATAATACTTATTTTCACAATTTTGTTTCCCTTACGAACTTTCATCAGGAAAAAGTGAAAAATATCAAAATCATGTAGCATTGTCATTCATTCTGAAATCCCTGTGCTCACATTTTTGTTTGCATGCGTTAGTGCCGAGGTCCTTGGAGAAATAAATGATTTTAGAGAGAAGAGGTGGCACTAGTTCTGCTCCACATCAGAATGGGGCCGGGCAGATTAAACAGCTGGGCTCATCTCTTCTCCCTCTGAGCCAGAATCAAACCTGCACTGGTCCTTATGTGCGAAACAGGACACACAAAACAATGCCATCACAATACGCCTGTGAGATATATGATGGATAGATGGGAAATAATAAAAATAATTGTTGACTATTTTAAAAACTGTTAATCATTATCTGGACAATGCAGAGTCTAAAACATAAAAGAAGTTTTACAACAAAGGCAAACAGATAAAAATAGCTTAAAAAGAATAAACAGTTTATGCTTTTCATAAAAAACAGACTTCAATCATAAATATTATCTCTGTAGCCTTCAGTCAGTGTCTTTAATTTGGTTAAAATTGGTTTTAAAAATCTCAAGGCACAATAAAATTATTGTTTGATATGTTTACTCATAAAAAACTATTGCTGACTAGTCATCAACTAAAATAATCATTTGTTGCAACCCTAGAATGCATATTTTGCAATACAATTTTAATAATTCATTTAAGCAGATGTGAAACTCACAGAAAACCACCAATAACTCAGCAATAAGTGCACATAATTCCAACCTAAATTAGGCTAGAGAAATTAATAATACAAGTTGTAGAAATATTTTTTTAGCTGTTTAACAACTAGAGGTAGAGATATTATGAAAAAAGCACACTATATGTTCATATAGTTCAAGTTAGAAACACAAATTGGATGATTTGAAATGACTGAAGGGTTGTCTTCAGCAAAAATAACTGTTAAAAGTCATTCACACCATCAATATACACCATCATGTCTCTTTTACCGGCCAAACAAGATAAACTAGCACACACACAAGGGCATCCTGACTGACTGGCACAGACAGAGCAGTGCATTCTGGGAGTGTCTCTATCAACATTCTGAAGACAGTAGTACAGGCATAACCGTGTATCACCTTCCACCACCACCGGTCTACCAGTGTCTGTATGTGTGAGGGGACATGGCACCGCAGACTCTCCAAGGACCCCCTGCAGCACCCCTCTCGTGTAGCGCAGCAGGCAGCGGATGCCCTTGTGCGGAGGACGCCCACATCGGAAATCCATCCAGCCGAGTGGGATCACATGGAGACTGTTGGCTGGGGGCCACGGTGACTCTCATCCCTACCTCACTCTTGCGCAGAAAGCATGCAGCCCTAAACTCCTGTTTTCATTGGAGAACTTTAGATGGATGGTTCTGATGTCCACTGGCCCTTTTGGAGAACAAGGAGCATGAAGGAGCATATACTTGAAGAACGACAGAATAATCTAAATGTGCTGCAGCAATCTTATAATATCAAAAGTTACCACCACTACCTCATCACTACTACTAATAATTACTACTACTGCCACCACTACAAAGAAAACAACTACTACTGCCTTTAACACTATTACTACCACTACTGCTGCTACTACTACTATTACCACTACCAGGTAACAACACTACTACCCCTTCTACCACCATTACTAATACTATCACCACTACCACTATTACCACAAACATTTGTGACATCACTACTACTGCTACTACTACAACTACTACTACTACTACTACTACTACTACTACTACTGCTACTACTATTACTACTACTAATACTACTTCTTCTACCACCCCAACTGCAGCTACTACTATTACTACCACCACCGATACTACTACTATCCCTGTGTCCCTGCAGATATGGAGGAACACTCCATATCTGCTTAAATTAGTGGTACAGATAAAAGACTTCCAAAACTTCAAACATCTATTCCCTGTCCGATCAACACCACCACCACCAACAACAACAACCGTGTAATTGCAATGCTTAAGTAACTCCTGACAACTGTTTTGACAATCCATTGTTTCAACCTTCTTCTTAAAAAGGGACCCCTAGGCCTCGGTAAACAAATGACTGCCAAATACGTCCTTTTTTATGGCGGCAGACCCCTTTTTGTCGAGACTGTCTGATGTTTTTTCATGTTCTGACAGAAAGAGGAGAGAGCTTTTTACCTCGGCTCTGCTCCTCTTTTGTTGAAATAAGGAGATTCTCGGTGGGATAATATCTGGCGGTTTTAAAGACATCTTTCATCTACGCCGCATGTATATCAATCCTGGAACTTCCAAGATCCTAGGCACCTTTCAAGTTGGTCACGGTGGATTTGCGCACAACCCCATCGCTCTAACTCTTGAAACTCCACTCTCTTTTCTAATTACCTAAAGCAGTATTCCCAACTACATAGGGGGTCATCTTCTATGTTACAGAGCGTATTCGCTAATAATGCCGCCTCTGATGAAATATGTGGTGATTAAGGTTAAAGATAATGAACCTGATTCTTACTGTGAAAAAACAGAACTAGCTGCTAAGTCACTCCCCCTTCAGAGCGCTGTCACAACATAATCAGCGTGCATTTCACTAATAAAACTACTGCACATCGAATCAGGTTAGACAAGTTGCTGTGTACAGTTTTGTATCATGTTTTTGTATATTTATGGAGAACTGTCATGTGGGAGCATGGGTGAAACAGGAATCAGATCAGTTCTTATTGTCATGTAGTTTTTTGCCAGGATGCCCCTCCACCTGCAGGCTGCAACCATCTCCATATCTACTGATTGTGACTGGAGGTAACAATAAGGTATCTTGCTCAACAAAAAATTATAATATTTTCAGTAATCTTCACATTAGTTCACATTTTAATAACTTTTCTAACACTGAATATATAACCCTCTTTGGTCATATATTTCAAAGGCTCTAACTGTATTTGAGAGCACGATATACTTTTGCCTCATCCCTGCCTTATGCTATGTTCTTTCGTCTATCTCGCTCGTCATCTTCCTCACATCTTCCCCACATCCACGGGGCAGTAATTGGGATCCACCGTCCAACTGTGCAGGCGCCAATCCCGGCAGAGGACCAATCAGGATCACGCAGGGAGCAGGCCGAATTCAGTCACAGCGACTTGACTTAACTCACGCGCCTCTTGGTACCGAAAATAATCACTACGACGTTCCGCGGAGAAGTCAGAGAAGCCCGGTTGGAAACTGATGATGTGATGTCCCGCGAGTGTTTACACCCTGAGATAGTGAGCGGTCTATATCTTTAGACCTGTTTTTGAGGTAGGAGTTTGTAGTCATTAAACCTGCCACATGGAGTTAAAAGTTGGGTGAAAAGTAGCCAATTACAAATATCCCACTTGTGTTATTGTAACTGAGTTGTTTTCTTGGGTAATTGTACTTTCAAATTACTTATAATTGGGTATAATTCTAGCTATGTAAATGTAAAATCAGTTACTTTAAAAATCGTAAAGGTTACACAGCAAGTCATCATCTCAATCCATCTTACTGCTGGATCTGCTACTCCATTCAAACAAACGTCCAAAATGTCACAGCACTAGTATTTTGAATGGTGTTCTCACTGCGTACTTTATACCTTTAATGCATACTGTATACTTTTACCTAAGCACAAATAGTGACTACTATTGACTACTTTTGTGTTGCTATAGAACCCAAAGAGTTTTGGCTTGCCAGGCGACTATGCTGTCAGTGGAATATATTTTTAAGTACTGACTAGTGCTTTAATGATATTAGGAGGAAAATAATAAGTGATTTTTTTCTTTTTTTTACCCTGGTGGTGTAAGTCTACAGTTTGTAACACGATAAATACAAGAGGAAGTAATAGGAGTAATTGTAGTATTAGTAGCTGTAGTTGATTATTGGCAGGGATACTGTGTGCCACATGTTTCAGTGCATGGTAGGGGTAAAACTATTTGAAATTTCTTGTGACTTGTAGATGTCCACTTTGGTCTGGATATGTTCATAATGAAAAGGCACACAATTTTGTTTTCGTGACATTGTTTTTATAGCTTTGTCATTATCTTACCACTGTTACATTTTTGCCATACACCAGATATTTTTGAGAACAAAATAAGGCTGTAGTTTTTTTAGTTGATTAACTGGTCAGTGGTGTCTTTATCGACCAAAATTTGTATTCATCAACCAATTATTTTATTTGGATTTAAATGGGACAGAATCAGAAAGAAGAAGTGAGTGAGTTAGCTGAAGATTGTGCAGTTGTGTCTTGTTAGTGCCTCCTGGGTCAGATTGAGAGCTTTGAAATGCGATATATTGCTTGATTTAAATTACATATAAATTATATTGAAACCAAACCCTAAAGCAAAATGACCTAAAAAAAAACTATTCTATTCTAAATGGACAACATTGTGAAAAAAATATGAACTGCAATAAATAAATAAAATAATGCAACACATATAACACTTTTCCACCTTCAAGATACTCAAAGCACTTTACATCAAGGAACCACTCACCCAGACACTGGTGGCGACGTGGGTTAAGTGTCTTGCTCAAGTACACAACGACAGCATTCATCTGCTGGAATCGCACCACAAACCTGTGATTGCACCGCAAACCAGTGGACAAAGTGGATCAGCGGACAAACACTCTGAGCTACTGTCACCTACTTAAGTAGTTAGTTCAATCTATAATGAGTAATAGAAGTTCATAATTCAACCTTCTACAGCTCAAATCTCATTATAGTACAGAAAAAAGTCCTCATGATAAATATTGACCCCCAGTAATTATTGTTTCATCTGCCATGTATTGAACGATAAGCCGATATTGTATTTATTGTGACAGGCCTATTGCCACACCTTTTTTTATTCGACTAATCGGTTGGCACAACATGTCTTCAGTCGACCAAGAATTTCTTTAGTCGACTACAGCCGTAGAACAAAGGGTCTCCAGTCTTACACACATGCACTGCCCCCTCAGCCTGTGAGCCGTACAGTGCCAAGATGGAGATGTTTTATCCACACTACGACACTCCATGGGGCTGTGCTCTGCTTTGTGCCCGGCGCGGTGCTCTCATCTTTCATCTGCTGCTCACCGGAGCGTAGCCCGGACATCGCCGCATGGACACACGCTCCTCGCATCATGGATCCGAACTGAATGTGGTCCAAGTGCTGGCAGCCATTTGTCTGAGCGCTGTATTGTCTGTGGGCTGAAGCCATCTCCTGGTCTAGTCCAGTCCCATACACTTTTAGGATGTTAACAGGGGATTCCAAGTGCTTTCATGTTGTTTTGGCCTAAAGAGGAGACATTTCTAGTGGTATTCTGTCAGAACGTATTTGCTCAGTGCTTTCTGTGTTTTTCCCCATATACTGCACTGTAAAAAATGCAGAATCTTTAACGGGGGGTATTTTCTGTGGGGTATTAACTACTAACACATAACATATTTAGATTACCATGTTACCTTTTATCATTTTGAAAATGCTAAATTCACCAAAAACAACGTATTAACATGTTGTATAAGTTTCACTTGCGTTTTTGACGCTCTGAGTCTCCGTTCCATTTTGTGCCCCGTGTTAAGCCACTCCTTCTTCACAGCGCTATCACAATGCAATCAGTGCGCATCCCACTAATAACAAAAGAAAAATAAAATATGTCAACTGGACAAATCGTTGTGTAGTGAGGTACAAATCTTAGCCAAAGAAAAGAAATTGTTTGAGAAGGGAGTTAAAGAAGCAATTTTTGTTAGGAAACTCCATCCACAGACCCAAAGCAAAATAAAGAGATAAAGAGAACAATAGAGCTAGCCAGGATGCTAATAGGTGTGAAATCACTCATTAGGGGCTTGAATGACTATGCTAAGTAGGACTCAGGCACTGTGCACACTTAGGGTAACACAGTAGGCCTAGCCTACAAACAGAAACTGTAAACAACAGCACAGACATTAGAAGAAGTGTAGCCAGATGGTGACAAGAAGGTCTCACTCTCAGAAGGAACAATAGCAGGCCAAAGGAGGAGATACAGACCACAGACGTTAAGACACAAAAGCTCCTGACCATGGAGGGTCCCAAATCCAGCACCCTGAGACTGTACATGAGCCATAAGGAAGAAGGCTGAAGACTAGTGAGTGTGAGAGCCACTGTCCAGGATGAAACATCCAAGAACATCAAGGACCCCCAACAGATGACGTGTTCAGCAAATGTCTCAGAATGTGGAGTGCAGAGGAAGAGGTGCTGGAGCCATGAAGTGGGTGATATGAAGAAATCCTACCAATGAGAGCTGGTCTGAAGGACAACGCAGAGGCACTCATACTGGCTGCACTAGAGGCCCCCCACCACACCAGACAAGACCCAAGGTGTAGGCTGTGCAGGATGTAAGATGCTGGCAGGGAAAGCATATATGGAGCAGCATAACCAAGTGGCGGGGATAGTGGCAGAAAACATCTGTGCAGAGTACGGACTGGAGACCCCAAGGTCAAGGTGGGAAACACCTCCAAAGGTAGTGGAGAATGATTGAGCCAAGATCATGTGGGACTTCCAGATACAGACAGACAGAATGGTGATGGCAAGTCAACCGGACTCAACAGTCAACAACAGAGCAAAGCCGTTGTGGTAGACATTGTAGTACCAAGTGATGGGAACATCAGGAAAATGAGAAACTACAGAAATACCAGGGGCTCAAAGAAGAGCTGGTGAAAGCATCAAAGATACTGCACAGAAAAATCTTAAAATTTAAATCTTGAAATTTTACCTGTATAATAAGAACTTTTGATTAACCAAATAATCTTGAGTTGACATCTCTATCAGACACGTATCAGGTATATTTGGAACCAATCATAGTTTGGTATGCAGAAAGCACCATACTTGATAGAAGAAGTTTAAAAGAATGGAGATAGCACAAATGGCACAAGTACAATTACTCCTATGTGTTTTTCAATGCACTTCAAAGCACCATAATGAAATTTTAATATTGTTCATTTCATTTTTTTCACATAATTTAATTCACATCATCAAACAAGACAAATTGCACACTGCTCCACTAACAGTGATAACCTTTAACATTTAGCTTGGCATTTGATGATCGTTTGTGGCTTTTTACTCTTTTTACAATATAATGAAAGTCCCAAACATTACTAATCTCTTTTGTCCATGCCCAAATGATGATAAGGGAAACAAAATACACAGAGCAAAACCTAGGGACAAGTACCCTGGACATTGTGGATTTCGCAAAAGTAGGCCTGTCACAATAATTACTATATCGATTTATCGTTCAGTGGATGGCAGAGGAACAGTAGAGGGTTGAATAAATAACTGTGTGATTTGCTATACACTACCAGACGAAGGTTTGATCACACTATTTCATTTATTTATTTTCATTACTGTTTGCATTGTAGAATGAATGAACAAAAGAGAAAGTCAGAATAACTCAAACTTGTTTTAGATTTTTTTCAACTTTGACCCCTGGCACGTGGCATTCCTTGACCATGACAAAGCCACCTGTGAAGTGAAAACCATTTCAGGTGACTTCATCATGAAGCTCACTGAGAAAAGACCAAGAGGTTGCAAAGCTGTCAACAAAGCAAAGGGCGGCTCCTTTGAGGATTTTAATCTAAAATATAAAGAAAAATATAGTTTTTTTTCCCTTTACTACAATATCCAAATATCTTGCTTTGTATATCTGATGTCTTCTGTGTGTATCTAAATGTATAAAGTAGTGAACATAAAGAAAAAACATTGAATGAGGAGTTTTGACTGGTAGTGACCATACAAAATAACTACTAAAGTGCAGAGGTGGGTAGTACTCAGTTACATTTACTCAGTTACATTTACTTGAGTAACTTTTTAAAGAAATTGAACTTTTCTAGCACTATATGTTTACTCCTACTTGAGTATATTATTATTATTATATTTTTATCGTAACAAGTAACAATACTCTTACTTGAGTAAAAGTTTGGCTTACTCTTCCCAATCCAATGTAATGCACCAATGCACAAAACACCAGATTTTGTGAATTATTTAATGTTTTGTCCTTCACATTACATTCACTTCAATTTATACATCAGATGTTACACCCAGACATTATTCTTTAAGTTACTCTTACTTGAGTAGTAGTTTCCTAAATACTTTTTTAAAAAACTTTTTTTAGTGGTCATTTCTTGGACTACTACTTTGTACTGAGTAAGATTATTCTGAAGTAACTACTTTGTTTTGATTATTCTATCTACCTCTGCTAAAGTGTTAACAATTTTGAACATTTATAGCGTTGGGGAGATAATACTGCTTTAGGGTCAGTAGCATAAATTATCGTTTATTGTCTATTTTTAAATTTTTTTATTTTTTTGTTATCGTGACAAGCCTAGCCAAATGAGTAATAACCACAACCACTCTGCTATTGGCTCAGAACTGCCACTCAGACAACACTAACTTATGACCTTTTACAGCTGAAACGCAAGTCTATTCTTTCCTATTGCTCCACCATTTTTAGAGACATCATCTTCCGAGTTAGTTTGGAGAGCCGTGTTCTTCTTGGTCTTTTGTTGCTTTAGAAAACCATAATTTTAGCAGCCATCCCAGCCATTGTTGCGCTTGCCTTGCTTTTTCTGTCTCTAATGGTCAACCCTTTCACTAAATTGTCCCGCTAAATGCCACCGCACCAACAAAACAACCCTTGACAACCGCTCCTCTTCCTCCCTATGCCTGTTTTGATTTATGGCCCGCATTAAACACTTTGCCATCTTTTCAAAATGAACATAGTAGACCGTGATTGAATTTGCCTTTGTATGTTTGGAGTCGTTTATGACATCCTGCAGCCCTCTGCGTTGCGTTGTGTATGCTGTACCCTGGCTGTGTACTCCGTAAGGTTGCATGTAATCCTCCCGCTGTGATACAATCCAATTTGTTAGCTGCTTATTATTCAGTAACACACGAGAGCTCATCCATCACCACAGTGACGCTTTACAGGCGCTGGCTACCCCCGGCGTGTTCTCCGTTAGCTCATCAGTTTTAGCTATGCAGCCCTATAGCTGTAAGGTAATTAATGTGTGCACAACAAGTCGCGTGTGCGTGTTTGCTAGTTTGCATATTGAAAGATTTGTGGTGTTTACGTAACAATTTTCTATGGTAAAGACATGATTTGTCCTCCAAAAATGGCAGAAAAATATTGTTTACAAGTTTATTTGGCTGTGCACACCAAGTACAACCACTGAGAAAATGTGTCTACTGTATTGATATTGAGAACAGGATAAAGATTTGAGATAACTTGTCAGGGATGAAAAAAGAAACTACTAATTCACAAACTTTCAACACACCTGAGACTACTGCTGAGAAAATCATTGTCTAAAATCTTGGCTTTTATAAAAAAAACCAAAACAAAACAAAAACGAATGAGGACGTGAAGTTGACATTTAATTCAGTATTACATTTTGTCAAAATTAGGGATGTAACAATAGCCAAAATATTGTCAAATGTCTCACAATAATATCATGGGCTTTGACAATAGCATCAACAGCAAAAAAACCCCCCCAAAAAACCCCCCAAAAAACAGAGGGAACTACATAAACCATGATCCTTTGCTCTGTTTCAGTACAGACAGCATGAAGATATAACTGCTTAATTCTTGGGAATATGATAGCAAAGCAATGTAATATAGCACCAAAGCCTTGTCAAAGCCTTTTAAAGGGAAAAAGAGCCATTTCTTCAATTCTTTTAGCATAGCAGCACAATATCGCAATAAATATTGTACCACTAAATAAATATCATGATGATATTGTGCCATGAGAGTTGCAAATCATTACATCTCTAGTCAAAATCTTATTTTGTCTCATTCTTATGGACCCAGTCTTGTGTTTTTTCTCATCTTGTGGGAATTGCGTCTCGTCCCATCCCTGAAACATAACTGCTGAAAGACAGTTTAAAAATCTGAAAACCTTGTTTTCAATTGCCCCATTTGACAAAGCAATTCCTGCCAGCAATGCCAAAATGTGGTTACCTTCTACTTAAAGTGTGACTAAACACCTAAACTCCTTCCACCACAAATGCAGCTGATAAACTGGGCCGTCCCTGTGGACTAAAGGGGAGAGTGAGGGGGGAGGAGGGGTGGGGACAGGAGGTAAAAAGAGTGTGATTAGTCTGACAGGTATCCACACTTCAAACTGTAGCCAGATGTTTGTAATCAGAAACAACTAGCTGTAATCAGGGCAGTTATGTGGGAAGTCATGTAGTACTTGAAACCTCAGTGGCCACTGGAGCCAGGACTAATTGTTCTATATTTTTGACCAAAAAGCTGAAATTATACTAGTTTGCGCTAAAATGGTCAAAAAGCACTAGGAATGGTAGATAATACTGTTAAAACACCATATACACAGTAAAGTAGCGAACAAAAGTTGATTTAGAGTTTAGTTCCACTTTAAAAATATAGACAATCCCTTTACATCTAGTGCTTGTAAATATTGTCAAGAGAGAAAACACCGAACAAAAGGGGATGGAGGTGGTGTACACTCCCACTGGTCATAATGTCAGCGAAATATGCTAATTGCCGGCAATCTGCGACACAAGTGACAATATAACTATAGTTTTTAAATGTGTAATGGTGCTGTGAAGCTCCAGGGGGCAGTGTGATCGGGTCCAAATGTCACTGGAGATATAAACCGCGCCAAATTTATGGATTTTTCCAGGGGCACCATAATTTTACAGTGCTAAATGACTGTAATCAGACAGAGAGCTTATGATGGCGCGATTAGGAGGGTGCAGGGACGATCATGAACTGGGAGGGGTAAAGGTTCAGTGCTAAGAGCAAGGTAGTGATTATGTTGCTATGTACAAGTACGGTGTGAGTTCCCGCCCAGGGCCTTGTGTGCGAGGTGAGCAGCTGGAAGTGATGTGGTGTGGGGGGTGAAGAGAGGGGAGTGAAGGGTAGAAGGTAGAATGTAGGTGACAGCCATTAATAGTGTCAGGGTGCATGTAATGTGTGGACAGGAGACGGTGTTTAAAATCAAAGCTTGTCATATAATGGTGGGTATATGCATGGTTCCTTTGGCAATTGATGGTCAATAAAGACTTAAAGAATGGAAAAAAAGTAGTAGTAAGGACACTGAATTTTAATCTGGCTCATGCCAGATTGATAGGTGCAGCTCTCTGAATTAAGTTCTACACATTATCAATCTGGAATGGCTCTCACTGCAAGCGATTGCAAAAAGGCAGAACAGGAAGGCCATGACAATTATTTGAATCTGATTGGTCGAAGTGTCACAACAGTGGAACAAACTGAAAAATCTTTTGTTACATCCAGTTGAGAGAAAAGCACAGACATGTTCCCTGTCCACAAATGCAAGAATTGTTCTGCACATTTTCACTAATAAAATAGCCTCAATGTTGTGCTATCATTGGGCCGCCCGCTGTTTGAATTTGAACCTTACAGCGGCAGCATTTCAAGATGGATTCTTGCAAGAATTAATTTTGCTTCTCAAGGTTAATTAGATTTGTCACTGTAAATGGAAAAGAAGTCAAGTATTTTGACTGATTGGAATCTTCAAATGTGTAACTTAAAGGGGCTAACAAAAACTAGCATGCTGCTGAGCACTTCCTGATTATCAACGCTTCATAATTAGATGCAGACAGCATGCAGTAGACATATTTTGACCTCAAGAACTGCTTATATAATATATCTATACTGGGGCAATTTTGCTCAAATACATGGAAAAAATCAGGTACAGGTTTTGTTAAAGGTACAGCATATAGCAGGTATAGCCAAAGGAACAAAATTTCTATGGAAACAAGCAGGAGGCCTCTTCCAGACTAAATAAGAGACAGGTTTGTGGAAATGCAAGCCCACTCTCAGTAAGGACACATGTTCTTTAGAGCAAAAAACACTTTTATTTTAGTCTATTTTTTGACTAAAAAAAGTTACATACTGTGGCTTTAATCTAATGGAGATTCTAAACTTCATTCAAAAGTATATGGAGTAATGACAGTATTTATCAGTAGTGCCACAACAGCTTATGGGCTTGTTCCATATCTCTTTTATATACCTTTTTAACATGACACATGTTGCCAATAATGTAAAGTTATTTTTCTTTTGATCACTTTTTTGTCACTCTTTCTGGCCAAACCCATTCTATCCATTCCCAGTAAATTCCCTCTGCGATTGACAATTAGCTTTCTCAGGTGTGTTGTGCTGTCCACCGACCAATAACTGGGGGGAAATGAAATGGTTCAATCCTACTCCGGTGCCAACATCTGCTGCTGCTCCATTGCCCAGGTCACCCGGCCCACCTCACGGGGATGTTTCCAGTGAGCCTTCTGCCATTGTTGGACCGCGGCTAACATGTAGGGGCCAGTAACCGCTGCTGTACGAGCCACCGGGGACAGCTGACAATGCGGATTAGCTACCCCCGCGCGGTCTTGGCACTTGCGGTCCGCTCTCCTTCCCTCATAGGCCCGTATACGTATGCATTAGGGTAGGCAATAGGCAGCAGTTGCAAGAGTACTGAAAATTTGTACTCAAGTTAAAGTAAAGTTGCATGGCTAATAATGTACTTGATTACAAGTACAAGTACTGCTACCAAAAGTGTACTTAAAGCACATATGAGAGGTTTTCATGTTTTTCTAGTTAGTTAACTTGGTTTAGTGGGATGGTACCTGTAGTAATTTATTATAATTTTACATGAGTCAAGTGACAGTTTGTGGGAAAAGTACAAAAATGCATTCTAAAGAGTTTAATATAACAAAATAGAGATGCTGTCTAGAGAGGCTATTTTTATTAGTCTAATCATCACCACCTATTAGACAAGTTTTAGCCCTCCTTTACAGTTTGGTTGCTAGGTAACAGTTATGTAATTACCTCTATGCATGTCATTTTTGCTGCCATGTCTAACCATGAAGTACAATTAGAAACAAAAACGAATTAATAGACAAAACAATGCAGGATTTTGAAATCTTAGGTATAATGATGTTAGCAATGTTTCAAAGAACTGAGCAGTCTGACATGTGCACTATATATATGCACTATATGAACTTTAAGTAAAAGTGCACATGAAAAATACTACTGAGTACTAGTTACTAGTCACTTTTGAACACAATTTTAAAAGCAGTTTAGATCATGCTTTTATAGATTTTATACAAAACTGGATGAATCAAAAAGTGTAAAACTTTAGTCATTTTTGTCATTATTCTCTGGCCAATCAGAGCAAGTGATGGATTAATATCTATAATTTAAAAATGTAACTAATTACAATTACATGGCTAGAATAATACTCAATTACAAGTACAAATTTAAAAATCTACTTAATTACAGTAACGTGAGTATTTGTAATGAATTACTTCCCACCACTGGCAGTTGGCATATGCACTTAAAGGAAGAATACCCAGAGGAAAGCATTGGGGACGTGTTGTTTTCCTGTCGAAGGAGGCTGACCCGTGGTGACCATGTTTGCTGTCAACATCTTGTCTCCACACATCATCACCTCGACCAGGGCACAGAGGAGGAGGAGAAAGCTGAAGGCAAGGCTGGGGCTAGTGGTATAGAAATGTAAGGAAAAGTGGGATGTTTCAGTTTATTTTTAAATAGGAAATTAGTGGAAGAAATAGAAAGATATTGTGTACGGATATAGAAATTGGATAAGTAAAGACTGTACTGATGGAACATTGAGATCAGGACAACATGTACGTGATGCTAAAACTAGCTAGGCTCAAAGAAGAAAGTTGGACAAAAACAGAAAAAACCCCAAAACCTCTGACTAACTAGTACAAACATTTTATGAACAAGAATTAACTAGTAACTTAACAGGGACTACAGATGTTGAAAAATTAGACTGAATTACTTTTGATACTATTCTCTACAAACAAACTTGCCTAGTCTAATTTCTATTTAATTTCTTTAAATTTTTACTTTAAATTTATTATTATTTTTTTTACTGTATGTACTTACAAAACACAAACTACTGCAACTACTACTTCTAATAATGCAACCCCAGAAGGTTGGAGAACATATTTAGCAAATATCTGTAGAATGTCCAATTCAAGTTGTAGCTTTATAGAAATACTTAAAGGAAATGTAGGTCAATTTTATATTTAATACACTTAACCTGTTTGTGTTCCCAGATATGAGGTCAACACGTTCAAATCAAATGCAGCTTTTACCGATGACAATTCTAATGCTGATTTATTCTTAGTTACACAAAACATTGGACATGATGACCAAGTTATTTATGTTATAATTTGTTGTTTTGGTTCTCAAGACGATTATCCAATCAGAAAGCAGAATGAGCCTCACATAAGTCTCTTACTTGGATTGCCAGTTTTAATGCTGAAATCCAGTTGGTTTAAACCCCTCCAATCATTAATCAGTGCTAGTGCAGCCTGTGCAGCTCAATGAGTGAATTCTGGAGGTTCTGAGGTCCTGTCTATATACTGAGAATGAGAAGAACTTGTAAGTGTCTTCTATATGTAAGTTTAGTCACTGGCAACTCAAGTTCATTTATGAGTGCAGCTTTCAGGGGGCCCTAAGCTGAATTTGCCTCTGGGGCCTCCAGCAGTGGATGTACGTTGCCTCAGATATTGGTGATTCACATTTGACAACATTATGACTATGATCTCATCACCTCGACCATTTGTATTTGTATTTATATGACCAACATCAGGGAAGGGGTCGTGATTCACATTTGACAACATTATGACTATGATCTCATCACCTCGACCATTTGTATTTGTATTTATATGACCAACATCAGGGGAAGGGGTCCTTGCACCGGTGTAAACACATAGCTGCCCACACCAATGCCCGGCTCAAAAACAAATGCAGGCAGCAGCAACATTTTGCTACTGTAGTTAAAAAATAAGGGAGGGATATTTCGGCTGCTGTAAACACACGAGCCCCGTTTCCAATAAAACTTTACATATTATATTTTCAATAGAAATGTATGGGCTCTTGGGGGCCCTCTGGTGACCTCGGGGCCCTAAGCAGCTGCTTAGTCTGCTTATAGGCTGGGCCGGCCCTGAGTGTAGTACGTTTTTAAAACTGTAAGAGTGTGGGCTACATAGAGTTGGTTTAATTCGACAGGTTTTTCCAGACACCTCCGAAAGTTCTTTGTATTATAGACATCCAGACAACTGAAAATATATGCATGACAGCCTCTTCCATTCTCTTTCATGTCTTCATCCTCGGTGCCCCCTCTCCCGGGATCGTGGGCGTTTCTTGGGTTGTCATATCTCCTGTGCCCCCTCCATCCCTCCACATGCACCAAGCAGACAGGGCTCACCAACACAAGGGCATCCCAAAGAGACAGCCCGATGTGGGTCAGGACAGTACCGCGGGGGAGGGGAGAGGTTTTTACCAGGAAATGTTACTCCGTGTTTTCAGATGACAGAAATTTGGCACCTGAGACATACATGGAAAGCTTTCTTGGATGTGCATTTTGTGTCAGCTTGATGTTTACTGTGGCATTCAGACAGTTAAAGGCGCTCACTGTACCTGATTTTTACTATCATAAAAATGTGAAAATCATCTAGTTAATTCCAAGCATTCTATTTATTCACCGTGATGAGTGCTCTTCAGAGCTTTCAGAGACCAGTAAATCACAGTAAAGCTAACAACATATATATCTCCATTGAGACAAGCGGGTGACATGAGAAAGTTACAGGCCAGATCTGTGAAGAGGCTGTCATTATTTTAGCATTTGTATGCATCTCCAGTGTGACCACTCTATGCAATCGTTGCTTTTTTTGTTGTTTTTTTCCACATTTCGTAGCCAACAATACACCCTGATTAAGAAGTGGTTAGCATGTCCCTTACACAATAAAGGCCAAGTTCTATTCACAACTGACCCACTTATGCACTCACTTTCTATTGCATTACTTGTCCAGAATGACTTGAAAGTCAGTGCAGAACAGTAAATTGAAATCACAAGATGTGAGGCTTGTATGTGCTATTTCAAAATTCACCAATGGCGTGCGATCAGGGCAATCAAGGCAAGAAGTGCTTGTCCAGTAAAATCTAAAATCACTGCGTGTCACTTCTGCCTGTTTGAAGCATGATTGAAGTCACGGTGTCCTTTAGTACACCCTACTGGTCACTGAGCAGACTGCATCAACTGTGGTTCCGAACATCTCATTAATTTGTGCTGTAGTCCCTTGCTCCGGAGGCCATGCCCCACCACACTCTATACATGTGCTTTACAACCGGAGACGATGGGATGTTGTTTTAGAGGCTTGCACAGGCGTACTGAGGACCACAGTAGGCTCAAACTGCGCTGAATAAACCCAATAATAAACCCATGGAGGAATCGGACATGTGAGGAGATTTCTAGTAAGTGTGCATGTGCAACAGGAGACAAGAACAGCATTGCCAACTTGTTTATAGCTTCATGTTTGTACTGATTGCTAGTTAGATGTTAGTTAGAAATACAGGCAGTCATTTAATAAAATAGTGAACTAGTTTCAGGGTTAGTTTGTGTGAAATGTAGGACCTCGACAGAGCATTGGAATGACAGTGGCTGGAGAGGAGCCCGTCTGGTCTGTGACCTGTGTGTTTATGAAGGAGCAACAGTGTTAGTGGAATAACAGGACTATTACACATGGGTGGAGGAAAATGTGGCTGTTCTGGACCATACTCGCTTCAGGGAAATACAGGACATTTCTTCAGGAAAGATGTGGTTTTGATTTGCATCTGTGAGAGGTGAGTGTCTGTCCTAACGCAGGGCTGTGTTTAATGTGACGTTTGTGACACAAGAGGCTGTATTGTAAGCACACCTGTCTGACCAATGAACCTGTCTGACCAATGAACCTGTCTGACCGGTGCACCTGTCTGACCGGTGCACCTGTCTGACCAGTGCACTGTTGTTGTTAGTATCTCTTCATGAATGTACATTTTGTGTAGTAAGTGCATTACACATCTGTAGAGCTGTCATATGTCACTCATATGGTTTCTAGATGCATAATGATAATAACATAGATAACAATAGTACTGAAGGCTCAGCTGCATAAATGAGGTGAAGGAGTAGGACAAATCTGTGAAAAAATATCCTTCTGTACTGTTTGTACCAACAGTGTATGAAATACATACAAATATTAATAAACTATGTAGGTCTAGGCTTCTCTAATTTGACTCTAAAATGGCTCAGTATATATGCATTTAATAGGTAAGTAAAAATAAATATACCATTTGGCAATGTAGTTTGTATTAAAATGGCATTATTAAATTCTTATTGACTAAATATTGATGACCACCCTAAGTCTGCTTGTCTACCCATAAAAGTCAACGCACGCTCCTGAGATATACTATACTATGAGAGTTTTTTTACATGTCTCCCTCACAGAGATGAAGACAAGAGGCCATGCCTGGCCATTGCCTGGAATGTTGCACAGTTGGCATTTAACGCATCTATCTAACATAGTTAATGTATCTAAAAATTGGCTCTTGCCCCCCATCTGGGGGTATGTCTGTATTAGAAAAAATATCACAGGGGGCTGAAAAACACTGGATTTCTGTGGAATCAATGAACAAAGCACTAAACTCTGTTAATCGGAAGTGAGATGAATGTAATATTATTTGTAAATCATAGGTGATCAGCGAGCTCCTTCGTTTCACATGTGTCACTGAAAAAAACACGTTTGACCAGACTTGAGATGTAACAGAGGATGTGGGGACCAGACTGATATCAATCTGTATTAAAAATATACAGAGATATCATTCTGGATTTGCCAGGGAAAAAGGAGGGGGGTCTCAGAGCGATAAATAAATAAAAAAAAAATCTAAAGGTGAACTTATTAAACATGTTATTAATATGTTATATGCGAATATAGCATTTCCAAGACAATAAAAGGTAACATGGTGATCTAAATATGTTATGTGTTAACAATTAATACCCCACAGAAGTGTAATACCCCCTCTGTAAGATCTGGAGGTGAGTCCAAGGGCATGCATATCCACTTCTTCTGACAGATTACCCAAATGCCATTGAAGGATGGGTCAAATGCAGAGTACAAATTTTCCCTATACACCTTAACCTAATCTTAACCTTGTACAATGCATTATCCATAACCTAAGCAATGCTAAAACAACCTTGAGACGAAAACTAATTATGAAAAGCATTAAACATTTATATGAGTGATTATCCAGTTTAATCTCCAAAGCCCCAAGCTGATATATAGAATTGTGAAACCTTATCCTCCCTTTCTCCCAGCTGTCGTCCATATTTCTGGTTTTGTTTTGGCACTGCGGAATGTGTGCCCTCTCCTCTTATATTTTATAAAAGGATTCTGTTTCAAGTTCACATTTTAAATGCGTCTAGAAGAATTGACAAAAATATTGAAATATGACCTGATAAACTAATACAAGAATCACATTTCAGAACATGTTTGTACCGATCTAAACTACAGGGTTAGCAGTTTTTATGCAGAATAAGACAGGATATTTTGTTGTTTGTAGAGGAAATTACGGTGCTTGAAAAAATTCAGCCTTTGCGATTTGCTAATTGCAATGTTGTTTCGATTGAGATTAACTGAGCAATGCTACTTTATATTTAGATGCAGACAGCGCATAGCAGACTTATTTTAACCTCATGAGCTGCTTATACACTATATCTACCGGGGTAAGACAAATTTAAACATATATATGAGTGATTAGCCAGTTTAATCTCCAAGCCCCAAACTGGAGAATCGTGAAACCCCATCCTCCCTTTGTCCCTGCCGTTTTCCATATTCCCGGTTTTGTTTTGGCGTTGTGGAAGGACTGCCCTCTCCAGTCATCTGTCAGCCTGGCACCGCTTCACCAAAGGGGGCATGCATCACCGCAGCACCCCATGACTTTGCACTCCTTTCTCCCGTTATTATGATGGAAATGAAAGTCCGCTTTGACTACAGCCAAGCCTTCAGAAAGTTGAACAATTGTTGGAACTGTTCCCGAAAATAACAGCGGAGTCAACATCCGCCGAAATCCAAATTGGTTTTGTTGTGTCATGTGTTTTTTCGATTCTCAAACTGGAAGTATCTTTGGATGGTGCTTTTGTCCTGTGAATTGGTTTAGTGCCAGTAATCAATTTTTTCTATGTATGAGGTCAAAATTCGTCCAGTCTGTACTGTCTGCATGTAATTATAAAGTGTTTTACTGTCCGAGAATCAGGACGTTCTTGTTAGAATACTAGTTGCTGTTAGCATTACCATGACGACAATCTCTGATCTGGTCTCTGAGAGTTGAAAAGTGCTTATAAACACATCATAATTACTGCAAACTATTTAAAATGAACTAGTTCTGTTTTTTTTTACATTTTTAAGACAGTCGAAATCATGTACAGTGAATTTAAATCCCGTTTTGATCTTGTTGTAGAATGATTTAAAGTTCTTTTAATAAGTTCACTGTTGAAGTCCTAGTTAGTCATCGCTACATTGTTTAGTCTTGGATTAGATTATACCTCGTTTACACTGCCAGTCAAAAGTTTGGACACGCCCTCTCATTCAATATGTTTTATTTCTTTATGTTTACTTCTTTCTACATTTTATATACATACAGAAGATTAACTATATGAAGTGATATATGGAATTATGTAAAAAAAAGAACGTCAACTACATATTTTTTTTATATTTTATATTAAAATCCTCAAAGTTTTGTTGACAGCACTGCAAACCCTTGGTTTTTTCTCAATGAGATTCATGATGAAGTCTCCTGAAATGGTTTTCACTTCACAGTTGTGCCTTGTCAGAGTCAAAAATGCCAAAAGTGCAATGCAGTGATCAAAGCAGAAGATAAAGGCTATTTTTAAAAAAAATGTATTTAATCTAAAATAAGTTTTGAGTTATTTTGTTTGTTACATTTCATATGTGTCCATTCATAGTTTTGATCCCTTCATTGAGAATATACATGTAAATAACCATGGAAATAAAGAAGAAACATAAATGAAAAAGTATATCCAAACTTTTGACTGGTAGTGTATGTCCATGAGCCATATTGGGTTTTGGCCTAGACTAGAGCAGATTTAGTCCTGGTTTAGTCCCTAGCCTTTAGGAGGCCCTAAGCAGAATTTGCCATTGGGGCCCTCGCCATTTTAGTGCCACGTATTCATATTTGACTAAATTAAGACATCATCTCAACCAGTTGTAAAAAGACTGAACATTCTAGAGGCTCACAACAGCAATAGCCACAATTATAACAGTAAGAAAGGGGGTCTGGAGGCCCTCCCCTAGAGACATTTTTAAATTCTAGAGATTTTGCATTTTAATGTGTTCCAGTAGGCTAAAGTGGGCTTACATTTGTCAATTCTTTATGTTGTAAAACACTGAATTGGATCGATTAGCCAAAAGATGTACTTAAGCAATGGCACACTTACTTCAGAATTATATTACTCAAGAAGTACAAAGTATTGATCCAACTTAGAGTGGCATAAGAGAAACAGTCTGGATATAACATCAGATTTATAAACATCAGATAATTTGGAAGGACTGGACAGTAAATAATGCACAAAATCTGGTAACTTCAAAGAATAGACCATAAAATGTTATGTTATTTTGATGTTTATTGTCAGGCATACAAAATTAGCAAAGATTTTGTGTAAATGCGCATATTAATGAGCATTTAGAACACATTCAGGAGTCGTTCACAGGTCGTACATTCGTCCAGCAGATGTGACAAAAAGAGGTTTCTGCCATAATCGACGTTGTTAATCTGACAACAGGAGCAATAACCCCCTTTAGTCTACACTCACATCTGATGGTTTAGACCACAAAAGAATCAGCCACAACCAACTCTGATACCACTCTGATATATATCCTGTATGCATCCTGCATGTGCAGTGGTATAAAGTGGTGAGATATTTCGAGTCCTCTCTGAAAAGCCCCTCTTTCCCCAAAACAATCTACCCTGTACTTTAGATAAACTTAACTTCACTAACTTTTAGTCTTTTAGTCTGTAAAGCACCCATTCAAATGTACCTCTGCTACCTCAGCGCACCCAGAACGCACCTCGAGGGAAGGGGGGGCCTTTGCACCAGTGTAAACACGTAGCTGTCCACACCAATGCCTGACTCAAAAACAAATGTCGGCAGCACATATTTAGCTACTGGAAATAAAACGCATCTTATCATTTTAGAAGGATATTTAGACTAGTATAAACACCTGAGTGCCGTTTAGTTTTTAGTTTTTAGCTCTTGGGGGCCCTCTGGTGGCCTCGGGGCCCTGCTTAGTCTGCTTAAAGGCTCGGCCGGCCCTGGTCCTGGTTCAGACCAGTTTAAAGTTCTCTCAAGACCAAGTGCCCTCTTGATGTCCTAGAAAGCAGTGTGTTGATCTGGTTTAGTCTTGGAATATATCCAAATTAGACCTGGTTTACTTTCTTCAGTCATAATCAGGTTTTTATCTTGAGCTGATTTAGTTCTGTGAAGACCTGATTTAAACTCACATGGTCTTGTCCAGAGTGTTTGCTTGGTTTAGACCTGCGCAAGTCAGACTTAATGTAGCTACAATTTGCAAGCACTTCATTTTCTTACAGTGATACTTCATACACCAATCCACTTTTATTGCAGTCTTTGGCTTTCTTCCCTAACCTCTTTATTTATCATCTTTGCAAATCTCTCATTCCCTTTGCAAATTTCCAAGGCGTTATTTTGTTATTATTTGTAAGTTTGCATGTCAATTGTTTACCCGCTCAAGGCCCATCGGCACATCTTTATTTCAGAGAAAGCCAAAGAGACTGTCACGAAATAATGGCTTTGATTCATTTATGAGAACTGGATATGTGCTCGGAACTATTTCCGGGGTTGTGTGCTTTGAAGATCTTGTTTTGAAAGTTGCAGTTAGCATCCTGGGGAAACTGGGATGTCGTGCATTAGCAAAGCAAAAAACTTCGACGAGACGGAGACAAGCAGGAGGGAGAGAGTGACAGAACTAAACGAATGAAGGCATGGTAGAGCAGGAGAAGGGGGTCGCTAAAGTTGAAAGACTGTTACGACCCAGATGTAGGACTTCTGATCTGATAATGTCTCAATGGAGCAAATAGATGACAGTTAAAAAAAAAAAAAAGAAGGCATGTCTGCTTCTAGATTTGTAAGAGTTCTAATTTCTTCTACACAGTTTGCAACCATGTAAAATATATTTCTTAAAGGGAATGTATTTGAGTAAAATCTGTCTTGCTCCATGGTACAGATATAGTGTATTTGCAGCTCTTGAGGTGAAAATAAGTCTATCGTCTGCATCTAATTATAAACTGTTTAATTGTCTGAGAATCAGGAAGTGCACGATTAGCCTGCTAGTTGTTTATCGTGGTGGCAAAGCTGCACTTTGGTTGTGAAAAGCGCCAATAAACTAATTGCGGTGAATAATTAGGATATTCACAATGCATAAGGTAAGTGTGGAACATACCTATGTAAGAGTCTATCCTGCTTCACTAAAGGTTTTAAAGTCTGTTTTATCTCTCTAGAACATGCAACTGGACCACTTCTTTTAGAAAAACTAATATTTAGAAGAAAATAACATTTTTGTAACACATACATTGGTAGGTAAGGAATGCATTTTAAACTTTAAGGATTATGGTAATGGTGACAGAATTCATTTCAATGTAGCATTTGCGTTGATATGTTTAACAGAAAAGGTAAAAATGTCTGTAACCGTGAAAAAATGTAATATTTATCTGAAATTCAATTCATTCATGGAAACTCGAAAAGGGGTTTATGGCTAACTATAATTCAAATGGTAAACTACAAATCTTTATATCTATTGATCGTTACTCCTGCTCAGTTTATTTTACAGACTTCAACAAGCTTCACTTCTCTGTATTCTGGACTGCAAGGACGAAGGCCAAAAATATGTTGCAAAAACAAATTATTTTAATTGTCTTTTGCAGCCCGAGAGCAAAACCCATTAGCAGCGTAATCATTTTTGTATTATGAAATAGTGCCTGACAGCGGTGCATTTAGCATTGGCCAGCCATAAAATGTCTTCCTTTGAACAACCAGCAATAATTTGTGCACAGTGGAGATGAATAAAGCATCGTTACGTAAATTCAGAACTAAAAAGTAGTCAGGTAATTCCATATCCATAAAGGCACATTTAGTGATTAGTGCTAGCATTTAATGTTAGCTAAAATGTTCGTCTTGCCATTTCTTTTAGCTATATTTCTTGCTTATACGCCAATACAGCGATTAATTTAATGTGCTTTTTTCTCTCTCCAAAGTACAGACAAAAACAGGGTTAAAGTGCTAATAAAATAGCAAAAGTTAGCTTAGATGCTAGTTCCTACCTGATGGGAAGCGTTCTATGACGGGCTGGTTGTCCACCTGTAGCGTTGCGTTGCCACCACTGCGTGTAAACCGCACCACATGGTATTTGCCGTCGCTCACCATCACCGCGCTCTCCTCGATGGCTATGTCATCTGTTCCCACGTTGAAGATCACGCCGATCTTTCCCCGCTCCTGCAAGAGAAGAGGTACACAGCTGGCATTAGCTTACACGTCAACACAGAAGTTACACTTGTTGCAGAGGTGGTGGCGAAACATTGTATCCCAAGCATTGATCTATAATAGGAACTGGACTCTCCCCTCTCTGCCCTGGGGTGAGCTCGCTTAGTGCCCGCTCCATACGAACTGCACCCTTTGGGCCCACAAAGATTTCTCCTACAGAGCCCCAGTGCATTTTTTGTTAACCCATGTTCGGCTGATGGCATCAACGGCTTTCACATTGGTTGCTAATTTGTTTAACAGGGTCATCCTATGGGAACAGACAAAAGGGGAAACCGATTAAAACCTATGCCAACCTGCTGAAAACTGATGCTGGCATTACATCTAAAGAAGAGCTTGCAGTGTATATGGAGAACAGAGATGACTGGAGTGAAAGACAACAGGCTCGCCTATGGGCAGCCTAAGTAAGTAAATAAGTAAGGATTTTGTAGGGATTCTTTTCACATTTTTTTAATTCCCAAAGCACAATACAACTCTGCTTTGCTGCTTAAAAGTTCTAAAACTGTTCTCCCCACAACGAAGTAGGATGTTAAGAATGTGCAAAAAAAGTAACACGCAACAGTTAAATGTAACAAGCTTCCTAGGTTGCACACTGGATCTTAATAGCAGGAAGTTAGTAGACAATTCGTCTACAGTCCAATTATCCATATGATAATGTGTCTCCATTTTCACACCAAAAATAATGCCAACAACAAATTATCAGACAGAAGTGATTGTAACTCTTATAAAAAAAAAAGAAAAAACAAATATGCAGTTCAAAGTTGGCACACATTAAGCAAGGGACACTGAAAGTCGTCGTGCATGGGCAGAAAGAGTTTTTAATTAATACCAACATATCTTGTAATAACTCGCCATGGTACATCATTATCTTCCACTCAGTATATACATACATCAAACCATCTGTAGCATTAGTGCACATCAGAAACTCACTAATGAAGCCTATATGTGCTCTCGCTTGCATCACCTTTAGCATTCACAAAGCGCGTGACCTCCACTGACACCCGCTGACCCGTCCCTTCTGTCTTCTATTAAGCATCGCCTGCCGCCCACCGCCTCTATACTTTATTACCGCCAGCCGCCCACTCCACTGTTAGCTGGCTCGGTCTCCATCCTTTCTCTGTCCGCAGTCTCCCGAAAGGTCAAAGTCATTTACGGCATTACAGTGCGCCATGGAGGGGGAAGCAGCACACGACAAGCAAGACAGAAATGCTAGCGACAGAAGCTCTCTGGTGCGATGAGGTCATTCTAGCTGTCTGTGCACTGACAGGATGGACTCCATATGGAGTATTTGGGGGGAAGGGGGGTCTCAATATGGTAACTTTTAAATAGAATTATATGACATATACGGTGTGTTATTGTCAATGAAAGAAAATCTGTATTCAAGAACAAGCTCTAATTCGTTAAAATTTACAGGTACAGTATGTAACTTTCTGGAGGTGGCACATCATCTGCCCAACTCCGCGTAAATAGAGTTAAAACCATAATGCGGAACATTCTCCATTGAAATAAATAAGTTTAAATGCCATATTGTAGAAGATTATAACCAAAGGAACAACATTTCTATAGAAACAAGCCAGTCAATCCAAATAAGAGTCAGATTTGTGGAGACACAAGCCCGCTTAGAGTAAGGGCACACATAAACTTTTCCATGGAATAAACACAACCAAAAAGGAAAAACAAACAAACAAAAAACATGGCTTTATTTTACTAAATTTGTATTTATTTATTTATTTATGATGATGATGATGATGATGATGATGATGATGATTATTATATATTATATTATATTGTATGTAAACTGTTTTATACATTTAAAAAGCTGGCATTCTTTTTTGACAAAAAGTCATGTCATATTTTCCGGCAAGAGGGTATGTTTTGAGCGCAGTGCTTATTCTTTTCTTTTTTTAAATTTTGTTTGATCAACATGCCTGTACAAGGTACATTACAATACACAACGAGATATATATGTACATATATCGGCATCATGTATTGGTGGTCAAAAGGAGAACCAAGCGCTCAAGGAGGAGTACTCAAAAGGAAAGTATAATGTTATACTTTGCAACATATACTATACCTTATAAGATCTTTCCGCCTTGGGTTCTTTTATGTTTTCTTTTGTTGCTATCATTCATTAAGTGTTTTTGAATTCTACTTTTTTAAAACAAAGACAAACTTTGATAGCTTTTGTAATTACCCATCCAAGATTAGATCTACGTTAGAATAAAGGCAATATTGGCAAAGATAGACAAACCCCACAGCTACAGATACAATTTTCTCTTCCTCCAGCCTTGGCAGCCCACTTCCCCATTGTCACACCAGGTCAGGAGTGTGCTGCTGGGGTTCACGCTTCTGCTATCTCCCCCTGACAGCCTGGTTCTTTCCTATTGATTCCACGGACTCATTTACTATGTGCATTCATTCCCGGCACTTTTTAAGATATTCCAAGTTGAGATATTCCGTACATTTCTCCCTCGCAGCACTGATCCATTATTCAAGGCTGATTAAGGATTTTCGAAAAGGAAAATAAAGCACCTCGATGTTAACAGAACTTTAAATAGCTAATTAATTGAGTAAATAAGTGCAATGAGTGTACACTTGGTTAATGGGCGGTATAATAGCGGTGGAATTTATGCGCGGTTGCATCCACTCCTGGTACCATGTGAAGTGGCACTACTTGTTGACGCCCGCAATTACAGTATTAATTGAGCATACTCAAATAGCATGTCCGGGTAGCCTTGATTAATATAGTGAAAAGACAGAAGAGATTACAAATTCGTAATTCACATTTTTATTGCCGAGGGGGAGGAGGTAGAGGATGAACAGAGGAGGACCAAGTGCCAAATCTTGGGGAACACCTTGCAATAGGGGAGCTGTGGAGGAGGACCAAGGTTCAAAGGTTGAAAAGGTTCAGACTGACTGTTGGAAATGAGGTGGATTTTTTGTCACATTCGAGATTTTTGGAAAGGAATGGCAGGTTGAAGATGGGACGAAGTTAGCTATATTGTCAGGGTCAAGATCAGGTTGTTTGAGGATGGGGTGATAGCTGCGATCTTGAGGGATTGAAGGACAGAGAGTGAGGAGTTGAGGATTGTTATGAGAGGGGAGATGGTTGGAAGGCAACTTTTAATGAGGGCAGAGGGGACTGGGTGCATGGTGCAGGTAGGGGGTTTGATAGAAGTGCCGGAAGTTTGGTGAGTTGTATGAGAGATATAGGGGAGAAATGGGAGAGCTGATGAGCGAAGCTGAGGGGCAGAGGATCAGAAGGGGGCAATATGGAAGGGGTGAGGGAACTGTAAATAGTGTCTTTAGGAGTTTATTGATGGTGGAAAACAGAAAACCGAGTTTTGGGGTTATTGGAGCCAGAGTGAATAATGCTGGAGTAGTAGTGTGACCGGGCAGTATTAGGGGATTGTTATATTCCTGAATGTAGTCTATGTAGATTTGATGGTGAACAAATAAGCCGGAGTTAGGATTTCAAATGTAGTCTCTCAAGCTGTCATTTGTGGGACTTCATGGTGTGGAGCTTGGGAGTATACCAGACTGCTGTGTGAGTGAAGGAGACAATTTTTGTTTTTGTGGAAGATAAGTGATCTAGACAGAATGAAAGTGTGTCATTGAAGTGGTTTACGTGAGGTTATTAGACAGTGGGCGGGGGGTGGTGACTGAGACATTTTGGCGGCTAGGCAGGCTAAAAATGTGGCAGGGGAAACAGACTTGAGATTTTGGGAGGATATTGAATGCTTGGTTTTAGGGATGGGGGGAGGAATGTTAATGTCAAGATTTATAGCCAGGTGGTCAGAAATGTGAAGTTTTGACTGGAGAGGTTGGGAACTGAAACACTGGAGGTACAAACCAGATCCAGGATGTGACCATGTCTATGGGTGGGGAAGCTGACATGTTGGATGATACTGAAGCAGTGTAGTAGCTCCAGGAAACTGTTGCAGGTTTAGAGTTGGAATTTTCCATGTGGAAGTTGAGGAATGGTGAGGTGGCAGAGAACTGGGTCAGAAAGTTGGTAAAATCAGAGAGGAAAGAGGGGTTAGGTTTGGGAGGGCAATATATAATAGCAGTGACAAGGGGGGTGGGGCCAAGCAGTTTAAAGACAGTATGTTCAAAGGAAATAACTGTAGGAATGGAGATTGCCGTGATTTGCCTTTCTTATAAATTATAGCAGTGTTATCACCACGTCCATCAAGGTGACCATTTTCAATGTAGGTGTAGCCAGGTGGAGTGGTTTGGTTCAGGGAAAAATAGTCCAAAGGTTTGTGCCAGGTTTCAGTTATACGGAGAAAGTCTAGGTGATTGTTCGTAATGAATTCATTCATTCACATGGGTTTTGTTGTGGTGGCGAGTGGAGGAGCTGCAGCGACATGCTCCGGATGACTGGAGCTAATGATAGCTTTGGAGGTGGGTTGATTAGCCACACAAGCCAAGCTCGCGAGAGTCTGCAAAGGAGTATTCCCAGAGACAAGGAGTGAGAAGCCCAGAAAAATCCAAAAAAAGGAAACATAACAGCTGTGGGAGTCCAGAAAAGACTGGGATCAAGATGACATGCAGCAGCTGATGGAGCCGCGCTGAAGTCCAGTGGAGCAGCTAACTCACTGCACACTGGTATGGATGAATCCCGGACAGGTGAGCAGGGCTGGGTCTGGGAAAAGACTATTGGAGGCTTTGACAGCTTATTTAAAACTTAAAATACAATAAAAAACAATAAAAAACATAATAATAAATGATGATATGCGATGAAAAAATAGCACATTTATAACATTCAGGTACAGAGCGGCAACCAATGTGCGCCAGCATCCGCCATATTAATTGTGTTCACAGGAGTTGTGGCATTAGCTCCATGTTGCATATAAATGTATTATATTAAAGCTATTTGACAACCTTTTGACAAAACTACAATAATGCAACGGCTTAGAAGGCCTGTCATGGATTTGTCTTACCCCAGTACAGATATATTGTATAAGAAGTTATTGAGGTGAAAATATGTCCGCTATGTGTGTCAACATCTAATCATAAAGTGTTTTATTGTGCGATAATCAGGAAGTGCACACCAAGCATGTTTGTTGTTAGCTTTACCGTGACGGCAAAACTCTGGTCTCTGAAAGCTGTGAAAAGCACTTATAAACTCATCTTGGTGAATGATTTCAATGCTCTGAATTCATAAGGTAAGTGACGCATAAAATCAGGTACAGTACAGTAGCTTTAATTTCTTTTCTTATAGCTATTTGATAGCCTTTAGATGAAACTAGAATAATGCCAGGACTTGAGCTGAACTTTACTAAACCATGACGAAGCTATTCAAATTTGAACAGCACCAAAGTTTTATTCAAGCCCCAGCTGTAAACTTTATATTGATGGACAATTCTGTGGTATTTTGTGCGGCCGTTTTACAAATAAACTAGCCTAGAGCTAGCCTCTTTCAACATAATACCGGTCTGCAACCATGCTGCAACATCTCAAATGGCAGGGCGTACTCGCTTGCAGGCATTTAATCAATTCATACATGGCACAGGCTGGCCTTAGAACTCTCTCTCCCATCTCCCTCCATTTTCTATATCGATCAGGAAACATGAATATGAATGCTGTCAACGGGGTGATTAGCCAGGCCCAAGTGTATGTAAATGTTATACAAGGTTAGTAATGAGAGCTTTGACTTTGCAGATATGTAGTGCTGCATAGGAAACTGATTTACTACAGTATGGCATGGGACAGAAAAAAAGAAAAATAGTTGAGAATGAGGCAAGAGTATTGATGTGTGAGAGCACCTCATGGCAGTTACACTTCTTCACATATTTAGATCACCATGTTACCCTTTTTTGCCTTGAAAATGCTATATTCACCAAAAACAATGTATTAACATTTTTTATAAGTTTCACTTTTGCTTTTGGCTGTGTGAGTCTCCTCTCCGTTTGCTCCCCACACTAAGTCATTCACAGGGGACTGAAAAACATTGGAGATTTCTGTAGAATCAACGAGCAAAACACTAAATTGTTAATCTGAGGTAAATGAGCAATGAGCTCCTTCATTTCACATGCGTCACTGAAAAAAACAAATCTGACTGCATGATCATGTTTGGTCAGGCTTAAAGGACCCATTTTATGCTATTTCTGATCTATGATCTGACTGCATGATCATGTTTGGTCAGGCTTAAAGGGCCCATTTTATGCTATTTTCTGATCTATGTTATAATGTTTTTTTCCTCATCAAAAACATATCCTAAGTTGTGTTTTGTTTCATTCACACACGTTTAGCACACAAACACTGCATATTTAGAGTTTTTCTCTCTGTTCCACCTTGTGATGTCATGTGGTAATACAGGAAGTGCTTCACTGTGTTTTTAAGCCTAATGATGCAGGATTACTCAATGTGTGAATGAAACAAGACACAACTCCGGGTATGTTTTTGATGAGGTAACGACATTCTAACATGGCTAAAAGCTCACAAGTCAATTTAGCATAATATAGGACCTTTAAAATGTGACGGAGGGAGTATAGACCAGACTGTATAAAAAATACAGAAAGATACCATTCTGAATTTGCCAAGCAACCTTTAGTTGGCACCACTGCTCTAAATACCTGGATCATCTCCATTAGACTTCACACACCAAAAAGCTTACCCCTAATCACGACACCTGCAAATTTTAATTCAATTTAGCAGCTAGGCTAAGGCACAATGAGTCGGTGCTATTAGGTGAAAGGCATAGGCTACGGAGGGCTGAGTTTGAGCGATATTTACCCAGAGATTAGCATTTGTGTTCCGCTACATTGAGGCGCTTCCCTGTGCTGGGGGGTACGGAATAGATCAAGCCCATTACTCCGGCAAGCCGCTGGGAACTCATGCTTTTTTAAAAATGATTTTAGTGCAGCCATAATGACATTTTAATGGGCCTTTCCCTTAAGCGAACATATCTCTGGGAACAGAACGGGAGGGGGGATGAAAAAATATTGGAGGCATTCAGGCCTGCGACGAAATGAAGTGACTTGTGGGAGAGTGACAATAAGCTGGGTGCTCTTTAGACATGGCTGCTTCTAAACTACTGCTTAGCCAGGCTTAATCTGCAGCAGCTGTCGGCTAATGTTAAGATTCCCAAACAGGGGTGTGCGGACACTTAAGGCTATGTGACGGCTTGCTAAAGGGTACTACTTATTTCATGATGATATTTACCAAAATATTAGTAACCTTTTCTATTTTAAATGTTCTTTGTTTGTATTAGGAAGTTGGTATTTGAATGACACATATTATACAAAATGTAATCATATTATAACCAGTGTTGGGAAGTAACTAAATACATGCAGCGAAAATATGTATTCAGAGTACTAATTTTGAGTACCTGTTTTCCAGTAACAGTCACTTTTTCATTTGGTAGTATTCAGAACACAGTTATTTTACTAAAATCAAAGGAATACATGAATACAAAATTTAGGCTTCAAACTGCATAAAATTAGTGAGAAAAATATAAAATACAGCTCTTGTGGTGAGTGCATGATTTTTCCTTCTCCAATTAATCATAGGAAAAGCATTATAAACAGTGAAACAAACATAAAGGCCTTTTTAAGCCTATGTTGTGTTTTACAACTCGATGTAAAAGTATTCTAAGTATTGAGAATTAAATACATATTATACTTATTCTGATTACTCCATGTATCAAAACTTAACTGAGTTGTATTAAGCTTCATTCACACTTGTGTAATGACTCTTGCATACCAAATCTTGTGCTTGAGCAGTCACAAAACACTTTGAACACTGAAATTTCCCAGGATTGTTACGCCACTGGTAAAAGTCTGGTGGTCTCCTGTGCAGTTTTGTGTTCATACTCACAAAATCCATCCATCCATTTTCTTC
>KN468983.1:0-10080 GCA_000787095.1 Periophthalmodon schlosseri | reverse complement strand
TGGTTAGAGATATGGCAACATGGAGTGAAATGCTATCTATTTTTAGTCCAATTAGAGGATTTTAGTCTTTCACTGAAAGCTGTAGGTGATGTGTGGTGTATTCATGAGATTGACATTCAACCCAAAACAAAAGTGTCGGAGGCACTTCGATATAACTGATGTAAAAGATAGCATGAGATAATTTAAATCTTTTGTTTAGCCTTCCCAAGACTGCATGGTGGTCTGTTATATCAATATGCAATGGTAAATGACACACTGATTGACAGCTTCACCTGCTGCCTGCTATTGAAAAACAATTGAGTTAAGCTTTGCATATGTCCTATGCCAAAATGCTAACGGTGCATTTCAGCAACTTGATGTCGCCTGCCAAATCCAGAATGATATCTCTCTGTATTTTTGATATATTGATATCAGCCTGGTTCCCACTCCTACCATCGTGTCTCGAGTCAGAACCAAAATGTTTGTGCAATCAGATTTGTTTTGTTTTCCGTGACGCATGTGAAACGAAGGAGCTCATTGGTCACCTATGATTTACAGACAAAATCACATTTCTCTCACCTCAAAGTTTAGTGCTTCACTCATTGATTCTGCAGAAATTTGTGATGTATTTCGATCCCTTGTTTGCCTGGGATCCAGAATACACACTTCTTCAATACTTGATGTGAGTCAGGTCATTGGTGAATCTCCCTGTTTTCAAATGGGTGTGACTGACAGGTGGATTAGCCAATCAGGGACACGCATGGTCTGCTGCATTGGAAAAAATAAATGAAAAAAATATAACGGTGCTGAAAAACATTGCAGATTTCTACAGAACCAATGGCGAAGCACTAAACTCTGAGGTGAGATAAATTTGATTTTATTTATAAATCATAGGTGACCAATGAGCTCCTTTGTTTCACATGTGTCAAAGACAAAAAACAAATCTGATTGCACGATCACATTTGACCGGGCTTGAGAGGCAACGGAGGACTTCGGGACCAGACTGATATCAATCCGTATGTTTAAGTCCCACACTCACATCTTCATAAAGTATTGAGGAAGTGTGTATTCTAGATTTCTTTTTAATAAAATATTGAAATTGTTATAATGGGAATGAATGTGGCACCCAAAGTCACACAATTACATTATCTACATTACATAAATGTTTAGCTGTTGTTTGCAGATTTCAACATCTGAACAGGTTACAGTTTTATAAAAGTAGTTCTTAACAATCTATATATTGTATAGGCAAAATGACAATTGCAATGGCATTTTATTTTTACAGGTTATGTCTCAATGTCACAATTAATTATTTCCTCATTTTACCCAACCTTTACTCCAAACATAAACAAACTGCATACCTTTGAATACCCCCCCGTGTCTTGCTATAATCTTGCTGTTTTATCGCACAAGGCCATTTTAAATTGAAAATCCATAGGCCTGTGTGCGTCCCGTGTCCTTTCTATAGCCTTACCTTATCTCCCCAGCTGCACATTAAAGTCTATGGCACTGCAGCTATAGCATACATGGTTTAACCCTCTAATGTGCTGAGGTGCCACATTTGCTGCTGTTATCCGTGCTGTTGCCAGGTGGTGGGTCTGGGGGCACGGTTGTACTACGGGGACTGCAGTGGACAGGGATGAAACAACTCAACAGAGAAGGATAATGGTGTGGAAAGAGGCCTGGGTGAGAGACGAGGCTGTAGTGAGAGCACACAGGCAGAGCAGCTGTGAATAACTGTGGGAAGGGATCTCTTGTTTACAGTACAGTAGTTGTAGCTAGAGGAGGGTGATATGCCAAAAAATCAAAATTTTTTTGGATCTAGATCACAGTTTTGATTCTGTCACACTTCATACGTTTAGTACATAGACTGTATACATAAATGGACATGGCTAACCTGCTAGCTGCCGCGTTCCAAATATTAAGTGAACATGGGCGCACTTTCGGCTCCATTGACTCTGGCTCAAATTCACTTTACATTAGAAAACTGTCGCCCCTCTCTCTGTAACTGCTACAGTGAGCCTCATCATTTGGTCTTAAGCCCCTCTCTCTGTAACTGCTACAGTGAGCCTCATCATTTTGGTCTTAAAATGTTCGCATTAACCCGCTCTACAAGATCCTGCTATTTTTATTTCGCTAATGTGTCCATAACTCAAGATATGAACATTAATAAGAGACAAATCAGGCACTTTCTTTCCCTGAGGTTGCTCCCGCTAGTGTTAGCAACAGGTTTGATTGACCGCTTTGCTAAGCGCTCCCGCCCCCTGCCAAACCAGCGGTGCGGGCGGGAAAGGGCATTACCTTCAGCAACTTCACTCCAGATTGGCTCTTTAGTTGCTATGACACTCACGGTCGGAATTCCCAATATGCAACTCAGATTCAGATTCCCCCCTGTAACCACTAGCCTCAATGAGCTTAGTGTATACTGCCTTATAGGGCCTTGAAGAGATAAGTTAAGTCTGTAATTGGCTAAATCCATATGTCACTTTCTCAGATCCTTACAGATGCATCTATTGGTGCTTCACATTTGCACATATGGCACATCAAAATGGGACCAAAACCAGAATTAAACTGGGTCAAGGCTAGGACTAAACCAGGACTAGAACAGGACCAAACCATGTCTACATCAGGATGAGACTTGGCTCAAACCAGAAACAAATCAAGACAAGACAAGTCTGAACACCCCTTTAGCGTAATTTATTTAGGCAAGGCAAGGCAAGTTTATTATTGTGTATAGCACAAGTCGTACACAAGGTAATTCAAAGTGCTTTACAGAATAAGAAAGACATTAAAATCACAATACAACAAATCAAAACATAAATAACCATCACATTAAAAGAGAAAAGTGCAGAACAAAAACCTTTCATTACTGATTACAAACTATTATCCACTATAGCAACTGGTAAACGGTTATATTAAAATGGCTGTACACATTTTCTTCCATGTAATCGAGCAAAATTTGAGACCACTGAGTGCTGACCGCATCTGAGTGTTTTATCGGTCAGGAACCAGGTAGTGCACTGTTGGCATGCTAGTTGTTTTTAGCTTTACTGTGACGGCCTCTGAAAGTTGGGAATGCGTTAATAAACTAAACTCATCGCAGTGAATATACAGAATACAGAATGCATGGATGCGGCAGGAAAATGAGGAAAAACTTCGGATCACTGCAGGCAGTTTAAACCGAACTAGTTTTTACGTTTTAAGACAAACAGATATGAGTACTGCAGAATACTTTGTTGTGCCATGTTGTTTCCAAACTCTGTACACAGCGCTATGTTGAAATAGCATCAACTTTATAATATCAGAAGTTATGGAGTCTGCTAGCATCACACCATTCCGTCAGCGCATTAGACAGATAGGGATGAAAACTAAAGATGGATCGACTTAAGGCACCTTGTCTCCAGCGACTTCTGCAGACTCCCCTGGTAATGCTATCTAATCTCTCAATGAAAGGACCATGGGCTGTCTGCTTTGTCGGGGCAGAGCTGACATTGTGTTGTGTATTATCCAATCACAGGCGTACACAACGTGGCCCCTCTCTTTTCAAAACCACCTTTGTCGCATGCCTTACAAATCCTCAAGGACGCGTTGCCAAATCACTAATGTTCACTCAGTACGTCTTTACCCTTGTCTGTGACCCCATTAGCGCACAACTCCGACGGTCTCATTCAGTGCTCTTCACAAGTGTGCTTAACTTCAGAGAGCCGATAATAAAACGGAAAATTAACCCCAAATCATCATGTGGAACTTGTCCGAACAAAATAGCAGCAAGTGGTAGACTGTTGCTTTTCTGGCTTGATATTATCTCACCAAAAGCTTTATATTACATTATGGTTAAAAAGGGTATTAATATTCTATGTATCAATTGCTAACACATAACATATTTAGATCACCATGTTACCTTTTATTGTTTCAGTCGTGGATGAAGTACTCAATTTTGTTATTTAAGTAAAAGTACCGATACCGAGGTAAAAAGTTACTCAAGTAAAAGTATCACATGAAAAAATCAACTTAAGTAAAAGTATTTAAGTACCTGTTTAAAAATGTGCTTTAAGAGTAAAAAGTAAAAGTATTTCACACAAGTGTAGTTAATTTGTTAAAGTGTTAAATGTAGTGATTTTGATTTAAAATCATACATATTTTTGTCAACAGTAAAAATACGAATCAATTTTTTAATTTTTCTTATGAATTCTGTGTATTTATTTTTGTTTTGCTCAAAGCCGAAGCTTGAACTCCAAACCTTTAGTCAGGATGTTACCATGGACATGGTAAAAATAACCCCTCAAATCATATGAAAAGTATTTTTTTTTAACTTTTCAGTCCACTTCAAAAATGTAGTGGAGTAGAAAGTACAGATACCTGCTCTCAAATATAGTGAAGTAAAAGTAAAAAGTATCCACTTTAAAATTTGCTTAAGTAAAGTACAGATACCTAAAAATTCTACTTAAGTACAGTACTTTACTACTTTTAGTTTGTCACCTTTCACCACTGTATTGTTTTGAAAAAGCTATATTCACCAAAAACAAAGTATCAAAATGTTTAAGTTTCTTTTTTGATGCTCTGAGATCCCCCTCCCTTTGCTCTCCACATTAAGTCACTCCACCTTCAGAGCGCTATCACAACACAATCAGTGTGCATTCCGCTAATGAAACTACTGCAGATCGCATGAGATTTGTGAAGTTGTAGTGTAATTTGTATAATGCTTTTGCATATTTATGGAAAAATCACCGTGCGCGAGCATGGGTGACGTCGAGTCTTGGACAGAATCATACTGCACACTGTAACGAGGGTTTGGATAGGGCCCGGGAGAGATCACTAGATTACTCCAGCATGTATGGATGACATATAAAAACACGGTAGAAGGCTCCAAAAAGTGCAGTAATAATGCCTGAATTATGATCTTAACGCATGTTTCAAATTTTTATCCTAACAATATAATGATACAACATGAGTATTAAAGGACATATACACTATATTCTGGATGCCTTATGTTCACTTTGTAATTTTCTGATGAAGGATCTGCTAACTTTTTCTTCCCCATTGAGATGTTATTGCTTTATGTTATTGCCTTGAGTCAGAATCAGAACAAGATTTTTTCCCATTGTCAGTAAACAAAATTTGTTTAGCGCATTCGGAATTCCCCGTGCATGTAAACATAGTGACTGTAGGCTAGCTTCACATAAAATTTCTCATTAGAATTTGTGATATCAAGTCTAACTGTTCACTGACAGCACAGATACTTGAGTCAGTGGAGGGTAATTGGGCTGATCAAACATCACATATAATGAAAACACGGTAGGCCGTCATTCAGTCTTTAGTCTTCCTCCGTTAGGCCGGACATTGTGGACATTTGGTAATTGCGTGTTGCTGGCTGTAGATGACTTCAATCTTTGGCTCAGACTGAGGAGACAGCTCTGGGACTTATTAGAGAACATCCCGCTCTGTGAAAGATTAATGGTGACAAACTTGGATTGAGAAGCTAATGAACAAACTGAATATAAAAGAAGGCAGTTTTTGATACATAGTACACCTTTAATTAATGTCAGCTCTTGTAACTTTTCGGGTGAAGGGTCCACCACCTGCTTGCCTCCTTGCGTTTATTCATTTAGAGGTGTTTGCTAAGTGTTGGCTTCTTCTTCTCTTTTTTTTTTTTTATTCAAAATTTTGGTCTAACCTTGTAAATCAAAACAGTATTACTCTAAACAATGCTATTAATACAGTTTCAAATCTAATGGATCTGATCATTTTCAGTTAGCCTAAAATTAAACCAGTGGATATTTTAAAATTCCAAATTTGGCATTCTAGTATTTATGAGTAGTGACTTATTGGGTTGTTCTGTGGCTTTTTTGTTTACTTTTTTATATTGGTTTGGCTAATGTAGCCCCAGGGATGGGTTGTGTTTTCTCATCCTAATTGGTGGTGTCACCTACTTGTCACCAGAGAGCACTTTAATGTTTTACTGCGGAACATTCCAGGCAAAATAATACCATCCCGGTGGAGACAAGAAGGTGGCGGACCCTTTGTGAGAAAGGTTACATAGTGCACCTCTAAGCTATTAGAATGATGCAGTAAGAAGAAGCATGTTTGTTGGTTGTGTTCATTGGCTGAATTCATTTCCTGTCAAGGAAGTGGGGGAAGCAGAGGGAGAAGGTAAACAGCTGGTGCTATTTATAGAGCTATCCTTGACAGAGACACTATTGTGGTGTTTCCTCTGGACACCATATCCACAGATTGTATCAGCTACATCAGGTTTAGATGAAGAGAACTTGAACAGAAAGTATGAAGATTGGTTAGAAATGTGCACAATTATAACTTAACAATCTTAAATGAGAATGAAATGCGCATTAATTTCCTTTACAGCATTAAGTTTGTATGGACTGGCTGTAAATGAATTGCACATTATGCCCTGTTTATGCCTTGCATGGCCAAAGACAAGCTACGATCGATATCAAGCGCGCCTGTCTTGGACTCTTGGTCGAGTGAACCTTCCTCCAGCTGCATCTATGATCAATCTCCGTGGAACAGCAGAAGAGCTCAGCCGTGAACAGGATCATAGCTTCCCCATTTCCCTTCTATTTACTAACTTTTCCAAGCGTAAAAACACTGCTAGCATGTAGCTCTAGCCACAGCTAATTAGCACAACTAAGATCACATATCTAAAGCTTGATATTCCCTTAGACAAAGCTGTTATGCTAGCAGTTCACTGGAAGCATATAATAGTGCTGTCACAACACTAAAAGTCGATTTTGAATATGTGGACATATGTATATCAAGAACTTCATCTTCATCTATGTAATTCCTCAGTCGTCCAGGTAGGTTACATAGTGGTCCATGGGCGTATACTCGTGTGATCTTATACTTGTTCAGATACAGCTCAAGATCATTCTAAAGCTATTTAGAAAAGGTTCCTTTCTGTCCTGTGAATGTGACTTTTTTAGTATCGATACCTGCTCAAATGAGTAATCTAGTGAGTGAGTGATCTAGTTTCTATACTATTTTTAGTAGTAGATTAGTATTTGATTTTCGATACTTTTGACAACCCTACTCTGTATAATCAATCCTATTACCTGTCTATGGTGAACACCGATTCTTCAGTCTAAGCTCAGAGTGATTGAGCTGTCTACCTCACTCTCTCCCCATCTCTGCGGACCTGATGTAGATAATGTTGATGGGTGATTGATGTCGCAACCTTTAAGTTATTCCTTTTCAAAGATGTGAACTCGGTCGTGCCTGTCTGCTATCCCTCTGGAAAAACTCTTGACGGGAACTTCAAATTGAGTCATGGGAGAGTTTCACATAAAGAATGGGAAACCAGAGAACAAAGGAAACGGCATGTGGTGGAGCAAGATAGAAATATGAACAGTGGGAAGCTAGCGTTCTGGTCGGATGGTGGATTGAAGTCCCTAAAACACAATGCTAGCTGTTTTAGTCGCTAGAATAACGCGACTATCGTAGAAATACAGGGTGGCTTTTGGTAAACTTCAAAGGGACGTTGTAAGAAGCTAATTTATGTTTTCTAATTCTTTTGTTCAAATTCCTTACGCTTTTTGTTAAGAGAAAATGAAGTTCTGGTGCAAATAAATTCAGATTAAATTATCGATTTTTGGTCAGGAGTACTAAAAATGCATGATTATCTTAAAGTGGGACTGAAGATCTAAACTCCACGCACAACCACATTGTAAATAGAGCCAATAACCTGAGCAATGCCTGGAGGAGTTGTCTGTGTAATCCCTCACTCCTCCAGTCATCCATAGTAAAAAAAAAATTCAAGTCTGTCAACTGAACAAAAAGCTGTTGGAGGTTGTGCCGCTCATCCAAGGCGCTTCTTCAGTTTTTCTTTGAAGAGGAATGAGGGCCTTAGACATCATCTACCTCCTATTTTTAACTCCATCCTCAGACCTAAATCTAAACAAAGAATGCAATAGGGTTAGCCAGTATGCTAATAGCTATGAGAGCACCCATTAGGGGCCTGAATGATTATGCTAAATATGACTCAGGCACAGTTCACACTTAGTGTAGCTCAGTATACCTAGCCAACAAACAGAAACTGTAAACAAATAGGTGTGTTAGTTTCACACCTGGTCAGTAATCTGACCAGAACTGAAGAAGCGGCATGGATGAGCAGCGAAACGTCTTCACTCCTACAACTTTTTGTCCAGTTGACAGATTTGAAATTTACTTTTACTACTACCTGGAGGACTAAAGAAAAGAGTGAGGGGGAAGGAGGGGCGAAGTTTGAGGGTACGAGGAACAGTATGATTGGTCTACTCCGCCCCTGCAACCAGATGTTTGTAATCAGGGCCAAGGTGCATGATGTCACCAACTACGACTACGAAATGGCGGTGATTACTGATGGCAGGACACACTTAGATTTAGGCATTTTTTGCTGCAAATTGACCTAGTTTGCGCTAAAGTTGCCAACAAATGACTAAGAACAGTAGTTAATGCTATTAAAACACCATACACACCATACACCATATACTATTTAGTAGTGAAAAAAGTGGTTTTAGTGTTTTTCTCCACTTTAATGAGCATGTTTGCGGCTGATGGGAGAAACGGGAGCAACTATAATAAATTCAAATGACGTTGAGAGATCATGCAAACTCCCCACAGAATATCAACATATTGTCTAAGAATTAAACCAGTGACCTTCTGGCTGTGAGGCAAATGTACTAACCAAATTGCCACATTTAGTATGGGGTTACAAGTTGTGTCTTGATAGCATAGTCCATCACAGATAGATATCAAAAGGAAGTAGTCTTATGAAAAGTACTGCACTCCAGTTTGTTTTAGTTTTTGTCAACATATTTTAGGGTCACTATATATTAATGAATTCATGACATGATCTTTCAGGCGCTATAGTAAACAGCACTATACTATAAAATGCAATGAAATTTGAGGGAAAGGGCTGGGACTGCTGGAAAACTCCATCACTTTTATACTGTCAGCTGCAATGGGAAAATCACTAAAACTAAACAAAAATGAATGATGAATAAAATTAAGTGTAAATGTTTTGAAATTATAATCAATAGAACAAACTGTGAGTGAGTGGACAAGTTGGAACCCATTAAACTTTTAAGTTAAAGAGGGGTATTATGCTAAATATTTTTCGCTTTCTACCGTGTCATAACATTATTCGCTCATCAAAAACAGATGTCAACAGATTTAGATGTCATCCATGCATGTTTCACTAATTTAGCAATCTCTATCCCCATTCAAACGCTCTTTACAGTTAGCAGTAAGATTCTGTCCAGTGCTCAGCCCACAAGCCTACGTCACCCACGCTCCCGCACAGCAATTCTCCATAAATATACAAAAACATGATACAAAACTGTACACAGCAACTTGACCAACCTAACGCTCTGAAGGGGGAGTGACTTAGCGTGGAGAGCAAAGGGAGGGGAGACTTGAATATAGCATTTTCAAAACAATAAAAGGTAACATGGTGATCTAAATATGTTATGTATTAGCAGTTAATACCCCATAGACGTAAATACCTTGAAGAAGTTTTTTCTGTAGTCGCGATCATAGCGAAAATCTATCTTGACTTGACCAGTAGATTTTTCTGAGATCTTTCCCCTGTCCACTTGAGACCTGTCATTACATTTGATTGGATTGCTGAAACAAACATCAGACCTGCCAAGGGAGGTATGGACTTTATGTCTTCGCACAAATCCATAGAGTAGTTAAAAGCTGTTTAAACCGAGCACGGCGGCAGACTGCAGCGTGACGTGTCGAATATATTACTGCAAAATCCTTAAGTAAATCCCATCAGCCCGTTTAGTCACTTCTCCCCATCGCGGCGTAACCCAGACGCTTACGTAATTACCATGATAATTCGATTGGACCGTTGGCTCCGTTTCAGCTGTCCATTGACCTTCTCCCTGCCGGCCCCGGTGCTACGCTGAGGTGTCGCTAAAGAGGTGGAATCGATACGGAGAGCTTTTCCGAGGGCCTTCCAAAGCTGGATCACGTTTCACCGCAAACACCAATCTCCAGCTGGGTGAAAAGACAGACACAGAACTTTCAATCAAGGCTAATATGAAGCCTGTATGGGAGATGTGTTGTCCGCTAACTGTGTTTGTTTAATGGGTTGGGTAG
>JACM01046866.1:0-19587 GCA_000787095.1 Periophthalmodon schlosseri | reverse complement strand
TGGGTGTGCTCGTGTCATTACAGTCACACTATGCAGCAGATGAGGTGTTGTGGTGTTTGTGGTTCTCACAACAGTTTCAAGTGGTTTCATGGAATTTACATTGTTGTTCTCTGTGGTCTTCAATTGTTTCAGCATGTGTCCCGTCATGTGTGCTTCATTCAGAGCCAACAGTGTAGTTTATGCTCTTGGAGCACCCTGAGACTTTAATAGTGAAAATACTGACTTCAGCCACGTTACCTTTGGTCCAGGGATGCCAACGCCCTCTTGCCCAGGTTCTCCTGGAAGTCCAGGGAGACCAGGAGGCCCCTAAAACACACAGGGAAAAGTTATTTTTAATCTGTAACATGAAAACATCTATAAAAAATAATGTCAGCATGCAGCTCATGTCTGCTCTGAATAAGTTTTACTGTTAAACTGACTGAGGCCGTAGACGTGCAGTATAAGTGATCGTAGACCGTAGCACACACATGAACAGGGTTAGTGGTCTCAGAGTGAACCTTACCACAGGGCCGGGGTATCCGTCTCCTTTAGGACCAGGTGGACCCCCTGATCCTGTATCTCCACGGTCCCCCTTTGAAGAACACACAGTAAATCTCCATTTCACCAACGGCACAGGCCTGATTTACACAGAGCTACATACGACCGAGAGGAATGTGGAGTAAAAGGAGGCATATGCTCTGCACTGGAGTCTACACATCAAAACCCAAATGTAACAACCCCAAGTACAGGCTGTGGCCTTTCTCAAGAACTCAGCACATCCGGGACACTGACATCATGTGGAGACGCACGTTTACAAAACAAACTCATGTTTTAGTAATTACTTTTGTATTCTTATTGAATGATGAGAAAACTGTGTCTGATGGATCCAATAATCACAAAGTGTTGCCAGATGCTGTGCCTTTGATTAAAATGTGAAATAGTAACATGAAATAGTCTTTGTTTCTGCATCATTAAAAAACGTTCCAGTTATCACAAAGCAGAAGATTTTAAATAAGGGACTTTTACCTTTGGACCAGGGAGTCCATAGCCAGTCTCCCCAATTGGACCCGGTGGACCACTTGGACCTGGATCGCCCTAATAGTAAAATGGTATGGTAATGTTAGCTTAAAAACATAGCTTAAAAACATAGCTTAAAAACATACATTTATTAACAACATGCATGTTTTTAAGTATTACCTTTGGTCCAACAACAAAGCGTCCAGGAGGACCAGGTAAACCCAGTCTCCCCTGTGACCCGGGCTCTCCCTGAGGAACATCATTAGCACAGTTACTTATTGTGTTATATTTAACAAAGCTTCGATCTACCTCACCTTTGGTCCTGAAGGTCCAGCAATACCAGGCGGACCGGTCAAGCCTCTGATTCCCCTTTGGCCTTGGTCTCCCTGAGAGGAGACGGTAGAGGAGACAAGAGAGGAGACATTAGAGGAGACAAGAGAGGAGACAATAAAAGAGACAATAGAGGAGGCATTAGAGGAGACAGCAGAGGAGACAAGAGAGGAGCCAGTAGAGGAGACAAGAGAGGAGACAAGAGAGGAGACATTAGAGGAGACAAGAGAGGAGACAATAAAAGAGACAATAGAGGAGGCATTAGAGGAGACAGCAGAGGAGACAAGAGAGGAGCCAGTAGAGGAGACAAGAGAGGAGACAAGAGAGGAGACATTAGAGGAGACAATAGAGGAGACATGAGAGGAGGCATTAAAGGAGGCATTAGAGGAGACAAGAAAGAAGGCATGAGAGGAGACATGAGAGTAGACAATAGAGGAGGCATTAAAGGAGACATAAGAGGAGACATGAGAGGAGACATGAGAGGAGACAATAGAGGAGACAATAGAGGAGGCATTAAAGGAGACATAAGAGGAGACAAGGGAGTTTGATCTTATTCTCATCAGGTTTAACAGTGATACAATGACATACCTTCTCTCCTTGAGTCCCAAGTCCAGGTGCTCCTTCAAGCCCGCGGAGTCCTGTAGCTCCCACTTCACCCTGAAACACAACGGCTTTGATAATGCGTCTGAAACGACAGTGGAAGAGCTGTCACAGTAAATGTAATATATCATAATAGGTGTAGGGACCTTCTGGCCTGGCGCCCCGTCCTCCCCTGGCAGGCCGGGCACTCCTGAGATTCCTGGGGCCCCTGGTTCTCCCTGAGACAGAAGAAATCATTTATGTCACGGAAACGCACTTGTGGTTAAAGGGCCCATATTACGCTGTTCTCATATCTATGTTCTAATGTTGTTTCCTCGTCACAAACAGACCTGGAGTTGTGTTTTGTTTCATTCACACATGTTTAACACACAAACCCTGCAGATTTAAGCTGAGTTCTTTTCTCCAGATCATGTGTGAATGAAAAAAAACACAACTCCAGGTATGTTTTTGATGAAGTAACAACATTATAACATGGCTTAAAGCTCACAAGAGTCATTTTTGTGTAATATAGGACCTTTAATGAGCATTTTAACAGTGATTTAACCCACCTTAGACCCCGGTTCTCCAGCCCCTCTCTCTCCCGGAGCGCCGGTCTCCCCAGGCAGCCCTTGGTCTCCCTGCATCACACACTCACTTCAGCACAAACACACAGAAGTATACAAGCCCTATAGGTCAGAGTGTGTACAAACCTTGGGCCCTGGTAAGCCCTCTCCTGGTAGACCCCTTGTCCCAGGTGGTCCCCTTGGTCCCTCCACACCCTGAACACACATAAAAGATGAAGAGTTACAACAGCACAATTACCCGGGTCTACAGAGCTGCAAATGGGTTTGTCACTTCCTCAGTTAAATATGTTTGCACCCTCATTTCAGGCATCTAAAACAACGGTACTTAATGGAAGCGTATTATGTTTGCACCTCTTTGAAACTCGAATGCACTCACCCGGGGCAGGGCTGAAATAATAATAATAAACTTTCATTTTGAATACCTTTTCTCCCTGTATTCCTGCCCCTGTGAGGCCAACAGGTCCTGGAAGTCCTGGAGGTCCAAAATCACCCTAAAAAGAGAACAAAATTCAGATTAGAGCAACGATATCACTACACGGCTGTTTTAGGTTTATTTAGATTTAAAAATACAATGCGTTCAGATCATAGACTGTATATATAAATGGACATGGCTAACCTGAGGCGTTGAAGAGGCGTTAGCTTCTTCAGCTTCACTCTGGACTGGCTCTTTGGTTGCTATGATACGCACAGTCGGAATTCCTAATACGGAAATCGGCTTTAAATTGGCCCCTATAACTGCTTTAGCCTCGATGAGCTTCATTTGACTGGAGCCGAACGCTGCGGGTCGGCTCCAGTCAAATGAAGTCACTTAGTCCATTTCTTTACACAGTCTATGTTTCAGAGATATATTAGTTATCAGTCTTGCTTCACCCTTTAAACCCGTCTGACCATTTCATGAGATTAGACGTGTTCACTGGTCACTCTGCGGCTCTCGTGCACTGTTCTGTTCTTCTGGCTTAGAGAGAAATCGTTTGGAAGGCTTTTTATTTACAACTCTACCTTGTCACCTTTGATCCCCGGCCCCTGCGCTCCCCTGGGCCCCCGCGGTCCCTCTATGCCTCGTTCTCCCTGTAAGGACACAATAGATTCATTTAATTTTCAGCAAATGAAAAACAAAGAAATAATAAACTTTACATTATAAAAACACCTCCTGTTTTTGTTTGTTGATAATTGAATATTGAGTTTGCAGTCTGCTGTTTTTCTTGTTCAAAAGTGTTTTTAAAAAGTGAAAGGCCAGACCAGAGGCTCGTTGTTTATAAGGAGAAAGCTAATATACTGTAGATCGCATCGTTATTGCGTTGGTGTTTTAACAGAACACATCATCGCAAACTCTATTTACATATTTTATTTGAGGTTCAATAAATGTGTTTGTGTCTCTGTGGAATACTGAAAAAATACATTTTGCTCAAAACCAATGTAAACTAATCTTTTTTACTTTAGCTTGTAACCACAGAAACAACCCCGAAGGAATTCTGGGATGTGTTCCAAATTGGTTCTCGCAGACATTTGTGAAACAGCTACTGTACTCGTGCTTCTATCAGAGTTCAGCTAGTTTTAATCCCATCTACTGCTGCTAATAAAGTGTGACCAGACCAAGAACACAGAGTTTAAAGGGCCGTATCATGCTGCTTTCTGATCTGTTCTAATGTTTCTTCATCACAAACAGACCTGGAGCTGTGTTTTGTTTCATTCACACATGTTTAACACACAAACCCTGTATATTTAGGCTGAGTTCTTCTTTTGTTTCATTCACACATGTTTAACACACAAACCCTGCATATTTAGGCTGAGTTCTTCTCTCAGACTGAAAACACTCTGTTCCACCTTGTGATGTCATCATGTGGTAATACAGGAAGTGCTCCACTGTGTTCTTAAACTCCACCTTCACTAGAATCATTTGGATCATTTCAATCCTGGAATTGTCAATCTCTACTGAACTAAAGGTAAAAGGAGCTGTTAACTTGAAAACTGACGCTTCAACAGAGCGTTTTGAGCTTTGGAGATGTAGACAGACTAATAATAAAGTGTTACTCAAACATGTGTGAATGAAACAAAACACAACTCCAGGTCTGTTTTTGAGGAGGGAACAGCATTAGAACATGACTTAAAGAGTCAGTTTTGCGTAATATAAAATCTCTAAGTAAAAGTACAGAGACAGAGGTAAAACGTTACTCAAGTAAAAGTATCTCATGAAAAATCAACTTAAGTAAAAGTATTTAAGTACCTGTTTAAAAATGTACTTTAAGAGTAAAAAGTAAAAGTATTTCACAAAAGCATTTAAAATGTACTTTAAGACTAAAAAGTAAAAGTATTTCACATAAGCATTTTGAGATTTGGAGATGTAGACAGACTAATAATAAAGTGTTACTCAAACATGTCTGAATGAAAAAAAACACAACTCCAGGTCTGTTTTTGAGGAGGAAACAACATTCTAGCCCGGCTCAAAGCTCACAAGAGTCAGTTTTGTGTAATACAGGACCTTTAAAAGTTGCAGCATCTTTTTGAAAACCGAAATCTGTGCGGAATAGAAGCAGCAGGTAAAAGGAACGGATTTAAGAGGAGAGCTAAAGAACCTCCCTATCGAGCTGTTGTGAGCTCTAGACAACACAACATTTAAACTAGAAAATCAAATGCTGTGCTATGTATGTTCCCTCCTCCACCCATCCTTTTCAGAGCGTCCTGTCAACGCCCGAAGCTTCTGCTCAATAAAACGTTTACAAGGATTCGCCGGGTTTTTTCAGACGCAAATCACACACACGTAATAGACAAAGAGAGTTACTTGAGTCGATAAAAACGTCTGTAAGAACGAAGTGTAGGAAGCCCCGAGGTGACGGTGATGCAAAGTTTATACAGGAGACGTGGAGGGAGGTCAGGCTCCAGCCGCATTCATTTTAGTGTAGTTATTCCACAGTATTTTACATGTCTTAAGGCCACGCTGGAGGGGCTGCTGAGCGTTTTTAAAGAGAAGAAGCCAGAGTGTAGAGAGGGATTAGAGATGTAATCCAAGCTGACAGTAAACACAATGAGGAAATTGCCGCATAATGTTACCTATGCAGTGTATATGACTGGAGAGAATATATTTTTTCCTCTTTTGCAAAGTCATTTAAGGACAACAGAAAGACGTTTGCAGCTACGATCAGAGCACAATTATAACACGACGGCGTTTGAAAGTAAAAAGGCGATCGTGTCTCTGTGACTCCCCGTTCGGCGCACGAGCCCGAGTGCTAATGAAGTGGAAAATGGTGATATTGCTGTAGAGCTCTTGTGAATCTGGGTCGTGTCGGGGCTTGTCATAAGAAAGAACGCCGCAGTGGAACCAACGGCATCTGCACGGACACAGACAGAGCCGGAGAGAGTGCAGCTTTAGGCCACAGGCAAAAGGGGATGGGGCTGCAGTCGGCCCGGTGAAGGTGGAAACGTGCTGTCAGCGAGTTACTAACTGAAGAATGAGACGCCGATCACAGCGAGCGGCAGGGAAGAGGTTCGCTTCATCATAACTTACAAGTGTCTGTAATAAAAGTGTTGTGTAGAATCCAGAGAAATCAAATTGTGATTTTTGTTTTCCTCAAACGCCTGGGACTTTCTGGTCACTGATTTGCTCTAATGTCAAAACACTGCTGCTGTTTGAAAGCTGATGTCCAGGTGCTGTGTAAATGTAACTATCACTGTGTAAAGATGCACTTCATTTTCAGCCTTGTGCCTTTGATGTTTGGTGTTGGCGGTTGAGCGGTGACGGGTTTAAGTGCCCACATCAGACCGGGCGCAGAGGAAGTCTCTTTGTCTCTGAAGGAAACGTCTCCGTGACCTTGTTCGTGACGCGTCTGTTTGAGACGCCACAGAGACGCCGCGGAGGCCGCCAGCGCCGCTCTCGTGTCACTCCTGGTTCTCTTCTATTGTGCACGCTCCACCCGTCCTCTGTCGGGACAATCAATGAACCAGACACACGTCTGACAGTAACGAGAGCCATACCACAGCGCTGCATGGGAATTAATATGAGCTGTGTTATCACCTCATGTAAATGTGCAAGCCGTCATTATGCAGGGAGCCCGGCGAAGCCTGTGAGCAGGGACTGTGTGCAGGGTCTGTGTGCAGGGTCTGTGTGCAGGGTCTGTGTGAGAGGTCTTTGTGCAGGGTCTGTGTGCAGGGAGCCTGGAGGGGCCTGCGTGCAGGATCTGTGTGCGAGGAGCCCAGCAGGGCCTGTGTGGAGCCCAGCAGGGCCTGTGTGGAGCCCAGCAGGGCCCATGTGCAGGTCACTGGAGACATTAAAATGAGTCTTTGAAAACAGGTCACAGGGTTTGGGCTTTTCCACAGTCTGAAAACCTCTCAAGAACGGGTGGGATATTAAATACAGAGAAAGTAGTAACTCACTTTAGGACCTGGGAGACCTTCTCCTGTCGGGCCCCTCTCTCCTTGGACGCCCTGAGGCCCCTGAGGTCCCTGATAAAGAAAATACATGTTGTGGACGTGTAATTGTGCCTCTTGATGAGTCTTTGCCATATTTACCGGTGATCCAGGCTCTCCTAGCCCCGGCGGGCCCGGGGGCCCGGGCTGTCCCTGGAAACCGATGTCCCCCTGAAAGCACAGGAGCAGGTGAGACAGAGTGTGGAGACTCGCTCATTTACTTTTCTGACACAGCGAGGTGGCAGCTTCACCTTAGGTCCCTGCAGGCCGATCCCAGTCTCGCCCTGAATTCCAGGTGGCCCAGGAAGTCCCCGTTCCCCCTATAAAACAAGGGCAAGTAAACACACATTAAAGAACATACCAGATGCCCAGCCACACACAGAGCGCTTTGTTTGGCACAAGAGCAAAATGCAAATGTAGAAGTAAAAGAGGCTGACTAATGCTGTTGTATTGTTATATGTGTAGTGCAGCTCGTAAAGGCCGATGCCGCGTTCAGAGCCCCATAAACATCCGTGGGCTTAGCAGTGACTTGCACAATTGATTTTCAGTCTAATGGACATGACATTTTGATCCTTAAGTGTCTAATCATTACAAAACGTTACATCGTTTATTTCCACTAAAACGGTTTAACGGTGAAAATCTATAAAAAGCAGGTTAACAAACTCAGTGTCTAAATGATCACTTGTTTTCTGGCCTTTGCAATAACTCCTTGTTTTACAGCAAATGAAATGCACCATTTTTTGAACGTGTAACCATAGAGAGGAGAGAGAGGGATTCAGGTGGTGTTCTTGAAGTGCAGCCTTTATCAGTGCAGAGCCAGCAGCAGTAAATCACATCCAGGCTGTGCAGCAGGAGGGCACACTCAAGGCGTGAAGAGGGTGTGGAGACGTTAGCGATAGCATACCGCTATTCTTTTTTCACGTCTGCCCTTTCCAGCAAGTCGGGACAATGTTTAAAGGTAGACATGAGTCTGCCGTTCGGGTGATAGAGCACGACAGCCAGACAATCAGCACCAACATTCTTCCAAAATAATTAAGGAGCCAGAGGTCGGTGGGAGTGTGGCACGGGGCCAAAGTAGCGGCTATAACGTGTGAGAGGGACATAAAAAACAGAATGAGACAAATACGCTGACAAGGTAATAACAGATGAGCTGCTTACAGAGGTACGAGCGTTCCAGGGCTGATGGATCATAACTCACACAGTCATTGCATATTTGTCTGCCCCTGTTTCTGATTATGTTGTTATTCAAACCAATGATGGAGAAATTTAACCTCTGCTCAAACTGTTATGAGCAAAAGTTTGATATGTCTTTTATTTCATTCACCAGTTTTGACTTTCCCTCCGCCCGCCTTCCATATCACGCTCGTTTATTTCCTTTGTCCTGATGAGTCCGCTGACATGTGCCTCTTGATATGGACATGAAAGGACTTAACTTGAACCAGACCGAATACGCTTGGAAACGGCAGATTTTTGTACTGAATCCAGTCTGGACAGGTACGCGTCTGGTCCTGTGACTGCGGGTCACCTTTGATCACTTCATGTGGACAGTTAGAGGCCGGTCTTTGGTGTGAATTCTTTTCCCTCACATAAAAAGTTACAGTTACGAGTTTTCAGTTCATTTTTTTTCCTTTTTCCCTTTGTATTATCAACGCTTCCACAAAGGTATTCATCATTTCATAACCTGACAGGTAACTTACTTTTTTACCCATTGGACCTTCAGGGCCGGCATCACCAGGTGGGCCAGACAAACCCTAAGGCAAAAATGAGAAAGTTGTTAAATTTATTAAGCAGTGATTGAGTTAGTGACCACAGACTGTATATATTAAAGTACATAGCTAACGTGTTAGCCGCCGCGTTACAAATAGGAAGTGATCATGGGCGCACTTCTGGCTCCATCGACTTAAAATGTTCGTATTAACCTGCTCTACATGATCCTGGTGTTTTTATTTTTTAATTTTGTCTGTTAATCAATATATGAACATTAATAACAGGCAAATCAGGCGCGTTCTTTCCTCGAGGTCGCTCCCGCTAGCGTTAGCAACAGGCTTGATTGACGCCGTAGCTACGCGCCCGCTCCGTTAAACTAGCGATGCTGGAAGGGGCGTTACCTTCAAAAGCCTCGCTCCGGATTGGCTCTTTGGTTGCTATGATACTCGCGCTCAGAATTCCAAAATGTGGAACTCGTCTCCAAATTGGCCCCTATAACTGCTCTAGCCTCATTTGACTGGATCCGAACGCTGTGGGCGACGTCTCACTCACTTAGTCCACTTCTTTACGCAGTCTGTGGCCGTGACATTAAAATGAATCTAACCTGCAGCCCTCGGTTTCCTCTTGGTCCAACAGTTCCTTCAGGGCCCTAAAGGAGAACACAGTTTACTTCTGAAGGATCTGCCAACAGCACACATGCATCAGTCTGTTCAAATGTGTGGGAGTATTTCACTTGCACAATCTTCATTTTAAATTTTTATGTGTTTTTAACTGCTGACAAGATAATAACCACAGAATGCGATCAACATACGCGGTCTCCTTTAACTCCAGGTACGCCGCACTCGCCTCGTTCGCCCTGCAAGAGAAAAAACATCAACGTAATGACTTTCGTTAATCACTTTAATGACAGAGTGCTGTTTGGCTAGGCTCCATGTAAACCCGCACATTAACATAGCTTTAGTCTATACATGGGGATCATTGTGGTTTATAATTGACGTAAACAGACTCACCGTAAGCACAAAAATGGTTTTAAAAGTTTGAGAATTCAGACTTCCAAATACATGCTTTCCAAAAGGAGCTGAGGACGCGTTTAATCCATACGTACCTTCTCGCCTTTGTATCCTGGTTTTCCCTGCGCACACAAAACACAGTTAAAGCATGGGGAGCAAACAGTGTCACTCAGACGATATAAAGAGACTGGTTATCCTCTTAATGCCCATATAGAGCAACAACAGCAATTTACCTCACGCAAAGCAATTAACTTCCCATCACCAGCTCACCTCTGCTCCTTCACGACCCGGAAGACCGCTGAGTCCACTCTCACCCTGGGGAAAGACGCTCTCATTAAGTGCGTGTGCCGGCTCAGCATTTCCGAAATAAGATGGGAAATAATATAAAAATAGATATAAAAAATAAACATGCAGAACCTTTTGTCCTTTGAGCCCGGGACTTCCGTCTTCGCCTGGACGACCCTTCTTGCCCTAGAGCGGAAACATCAGGAGACCCCACATGTGTGAATAGCATCGTGGATGAAAGCAGCTGTGTGATGAGTCAGAGGTTGAACTTGAGTGGACCGGAGCCGTGTCGGCCGCGGTCACGTCCGTGTGTACTGTCATCTCAGGCTCCATTAGCCTGGCCCGCAACGCGGCCAAGTCTAATGGCGACTATGATGTGAAGCAGCTTTTGTTCTCTTCCTGTGAGTGAACATCAAAGCCACGGCGCTGCGTCTAATTGTGTCTTGTGACCTTGTTAATAATCAGACAGACTCAGCACCGAAACATAAAGAGAGTTGTGCAAGAGAACGCCGCCGCTGGTGTCCTCAGCCAATCCCAGAGCAGACAAATTCCTTAAAACAACAAGATCCTACGTATTCCCCCATGTAAATGTTGCGGCATGTTCTCAGTAAAGTGTATAGGAATGTGAGGCATTACTCTCACTGCTGCTGGGCTGAACGCCATTTACTAAACCCTCTTAAAACCCTACAATTTTGTAAGTTGTTAAAGATGAGTATGGCTTTGTCAGTTGTGGAGCTGTCAGTGGCACTTCAAATGGAGTCTGTTTGGGAGCAATTGTTCTTAAAAACAAAACAGTGGTTTTCTAAAATGACTGAACAGAGGGGAAAATACTTACAGGGGGGCCGCTGGGTCCCCTTTCGCCTTTATCACACGCACACTTACTCTGGGCTAACGGGCACTGGGCACATGGAGAAGCAGAGGTCAGATAGGGCACAGAGATCAAAATAATCAGGTGAAAGTCTCCACTGAAGACTTACCCCTTCATCTGCCAGTGTCGTCTGCAAAACAAGAAAACAAGGTACAGTTACATTAAATCCATATGGTAATTTAAAAGCCCAAATGAAAATCTATAAGGTTCATTAACAGACTCAGTGTGGAGCTGCCAGAACTATACTTCCTCATTTGGCTCACTCCATGGCACAAATAAAAATAATCAAAGCTCGTATATAAAACTTTAGTGTGGACTTAAATACGTTCACGCGCTGGTACCTCACACATTTAAACATGCTTTTCTCATGACAGCAGCTGGATTTAGAAGGAAACATATTTATACTGTATATCTCTCCACACCGCCCAAAGCGTTCCCAAGGCAAACGTCTATTCAGTCTTAAATATCGTTTCATCGGATTCTACTGAAATCCTACACAGTTTCTTCCTGTCTCCATAGAACACGGTTTATTCACTCGCAGAGATGGTTTTGTACAGTGACCTTTGACCCCGTCCACCTGTTTGAGCGTGCGAGGTTTGACTCACTCCTTTTACTGACGCTCACATCTTTTCATAGCGCTGCATTTTACGCCTCGGGTTTGCAACACATGAAAGATGACCACGGTTTCTATACGAGGGGTCAGACCGGAGACTCAACACAAAACACATGCATTGTCCAGGAATAGGAATAGCGGCAACGGCGGCGGCAGCAGCGTCTCTAGGTAGCGAGGGTTTTCGGAGAATTTGTTTGAAAAGAAGGAACGCTGGGAATAAAAGACTCGGAGCCGCTGAGCCGGGATAGAGCCGCTTATGACATACAGATGCTGTGTCTACATCCAGATCAAAGTGGGACTCAAGTAGAGAGGGGGACGTTGACAAAGCAGACCTGGGATTATCTCATGAATCTAATCGAGATCATATTTTCGCAATCCATCAAACATTTACTACAGAACTTGTAAATGTCAGGGTTGGTGTATCTGTAAAATTCAATACAAAAGTGCTGCCCCCTTGTACCCTCGTTTGGAACATTAAATGCTTTTTACTCTGAAGTCGTTTGTATAGTGGTGTACGCAGTTTTGTTACATAAGTAAAAGGACAGATACAGAGGTAAGTTACAAGTAAAAGTATCACATGAAAAAATCTACTTAAGTAAAATGGAATGAACGGTCACATTTTTATACAGCGCTTTTCCACCTTCAAGGCTCAAAGCGCTTTACATCAAGGAACCACTCACCCATTCACACACACATTCACACACCAGTGCACACACAGACACTGGGGGCAAGGGGGGTTAAGTGTCTTGCCCAAGGACATAAGGACCGCATTCATCTGTGGGAGCTGGAATCGCACCACCAACCTGTGGGTCAGTGGATGTGACACCTCAACCAGTGACGTTTATGTCGAGAGCGGGCTTTGAACCACCAACCTTCAGACCAGAGGACAAACACACAACCAACTGAGCTACTGTCACCCCAAGTATTTAAGTACAGGTTTAAAAATGTACTTTAAGAGTAAAAAGTAAAAGTATTTCACACCAGTGTTGTTCATTTGTTAATGTTGTAAATGTAGTGATATTGATTTAAAATGAGACACATTTTGTTGAACAGAAACAAAACGAATCAATTTCTTCATTTTTCTTCTGAATTTTGTGTGTTTATTTTTGTTTGCTCAAAGCAGGATGTCAGTCAGGATGTTTCCACAAACATGGTCCAAATAACCCCTCAAATCATCTGAAAAGTATTTTTTACTTTTCAGTCCTGTTCAAAAATGTAGTGGAGTTAATAAACTTAAAGGGCCCATGTTACACTGTTTTCTGATCTGTTCTAATGTTGTTTCCTCGTCACAAACAGACCTGGAGTTGTGTTTTGTTTTATTCACACATGTTTGAGTAACACTTTATTATTAGTCTGTTACATCTCCAAAGCTCAAAATGCTCTGTTCCACCTTGTGATGTCATCATGTGGTAATACAGGAATTGCTCCACTGTGTTTTTAAACTCCACACACCTTCACTAGAATCATTTGGATGTTTTCAGCCTTGGAATTACTGGTATCTACTGAACTAAAGCTAAAAGGAGATGTTGACTTGAAAAATACCGCTTCATGACATCACAAGGTGGAACAGAGCATTTTGAGCTTTGGAGATGTAACAGACTAATAATAAAGTGTTACTCAAACATGTGTGAATAAAACAAAACACAACTCCAGGTCTGTTTTTGAGGCAGGAACAGCATTAGAACATGGCTTAAAGCTACAAGAGTCACTTTTGTGTGATATAGGACCTCTGGTTACTGCTGCTGGGCTCCTTCATGCCTTGGTCACTGTCTGTCCCAATACAACATCTAGAACATTCCTGTATGGTATTTGGACTCGCTCCACCTGAATCAACAGCAGCGTGGGGTTTTGAAGTGGCTTTTTCTGGAGATGTAGCGTGCATATGCGCCCTAGCTTGGTTCCTGCTCCTACTTTTTCCCACAAAGCTATTTAATGTACAGCACATGTTTCGTTCAACAGCCCGGTTGCAACTCCAGGAAGTTCCTGTACCACACATGTTCTAATTAACTCACTGGAAAAGCATCAGTGGTTTATGTAAGAAAGGCCACTGAACTGGATTCATAATTACACAAAAGGGTGGAGAATGTGTCAGGTACTGATGGAAATTGATTCTCTGGCAAAGACTGTGTAAAGAAGTGGACTGAGTGAGTGTGACGTCACCCACAGCGTTCGGCTCTAATCAAATGAAGGTCAACGAGGCTAGAGCAGTTACAGAGGAGCATTTGGAGCCGAAATCTATATTTGGAACTCTGACCGCGAGTATCATAGCAACCAAAGAGCCAATCTAGAGCGAGGCTGTTGAAGTTAGCGCCCTTCCCGCACCGCTGGTTTAGCAGGGAGCGGACGCTTAGCAACGCTGTCAATCAAACCTGTTGCTAACGCTAGAGGGAGTGACCTCGGGGAAAGAAGGCGCCTGATTTGTCTGTTATTAATGTTCGTATCTTGATTTACGGACACAATAGTGAAATAAAAACCCCAGGATCATGTAGAGCGAGTTAATACGAACATTTAAGACCAAAATGACGAGTCTGACAGCAGCAGCTACAGAGAGAGGGGCGGAGTTTTTCAATAGAAAGTGAATTGGAGCCAGAGTTGATGGAGCCAGAAGTGCGCCCATGATCACTTCCTATTTGGAACGCGACTACTGTGTTAGCTATGTCCATTTATTTATACAGTCCATGGTCAGGACATTGGTGTGAATTCATTTTCTGGCGATGGCTTGTGTGGCCTGTTACTATGGCAGCAGGCAGCAGGTGTAGTTCAGAGAATGTAATGTGACAGCAGAGGGTGGTGCAGAGAGCCGCACAGAGAAAGTGCTGATTAGGTGACCTGCAGAAGTCAAAAAATCATTTGGTTTCATTTACCTTGAGAAGAAAAAAAAAAAAAAACATTTAAATACGTCTTCACCGGTTACAACAACGGCCTGGTTATGGGATAGCTTTAGGATATAGAATCATAATTACAATCAGACCTCCAAGCTGCAGAAACGCTGAGGCTTTAAAAAATGTCTCCGCAGGTCTGAGCAAGTGTGGACAGATTTGGATTTCTGCAGAATTTCTAATAAAAATGTAGGATGAGGAAACTGCTTCTTACTGCTGTTTTCTGATCTGTTCCAATGTTGTTTCCTCGTCACAAACAGACCTGGAGTTGGGTTCTGTTTCATTCACACATGTTTAACACACAAACCCTGCACATTTAGGCTGAGTTCTTCTCTCAGACTGAAAACACTCTGTTCCACCTTGTGATGTCATGTGGTGATACAGGGAGTGCTCCACTGTGTTTGTTTTTAAACTCCACACAGCTTCACTAGAATCATTTGGATCATTTCAGTCCTGGAATTTCCAATCTCTACTGAACTAAAGGTAAAAGGAGCTGTTAACTTGAAAACTACCACTTCATGACATCACAAGGTGGAACAGAGCGTTTTGAGGTTTGGAGATGTAGACAGACTAATAATAAAGTGTTACTCAAACATGTGTGAATGAAACAAAACACAACTCCAGGTCTGTTTTTGAGGAGGGAACAGCATTAGAACATGGATTAACGTTCACAACAGTCAGTTTTGCGTAATATAGGAGCTTTACACTTTAAAATGTTTTTTTTCCAACTTGTGGCACCTCTTTTTGTAGCCATAAAGGAATAGTAATGTTGGAGCTGCTCATCAAACAGTTGAATTATCTCACTATGAAAAGTTTGGCATTAAGACTTAAATTCACTCACGATCTCCTTCATGACTTTGTCCACAATGGCTCTGTCCTGCAGGTTGTGGAGGTAGCGGGAGGCGGGAGAACTCGCTATAAGCCTCAACTGAGCGATGTTTGTGGGTTCGTTGGCCTCCGGAGTGATGCCGATGGCGAAGAACCGCACGCCTTGATTCTTCGCATCTGCTACGGCCGAGAATATGTCTGGATTTCTGGGATGGGAGATTCCATCAAAGAGCAAGACGGCCACTTTGATGCTATTAGGCTCCGACTCCTCCAGGTAAATTCGGGTGAGGTTGGTGATGGCGTATGTGGTGTAGGTGCCGTGTCCGATGTAAACGATCGGAGCGATTCGTGCTTTGAAATCGTCCGGGCCTCTCCACTGTTTGAAGGTCTGCTCTATGATCACGTGGCTGCTGTACTGGAGCAGAGCCGCGCGGGAGACGAGGGCCCGACCCGTCTGAAGACGTGCCACCTGCAGACGCTCCATCACATCTGAGGCAAAGCGTTTCTCCTGGGCATGGTTGTCTTTGGCACTTTCGGAGCTGTCGATCAGGAAGGCTATCTCCAAACTGCAATCTTCATCAGCAACTGCTAAATAGAAAAAAAAATGGATTGATAGACTTCTATGTGTAACCAGGCAACAGGATACTTTTAGAGACTACACATTATCTGCATCCATCTACACGCTGTCACATAATATGCCCTCGCCAAAGATTTACAGCTCATTACTTTCACATCCGGTCAAATATAACTCATACAACGCCTCACAAGGAGAGGCAGAGCGACGTCTTTATCTGCGGTGGGTTCACGCTCCCTATAGTCGATTTGTGGAACGGTTATCGGCCAGTGCGTTAAGTTCATGGGTGCAACATGTTATTTTAAAGAAAAATAAAAGTAACTGAACTCGCGGAGGCATCGCTCAGCAGCAGAAGGAGGTCACAGTTTTAATATGGACTGGAAATAAATCACATGCGTCTACGGCAAAATATGTCAGCGAGAGAATGTGCCTGGGGAAAGTGAATTCTGAGTGGATAAAACATTTGGTTAAGCGCGCGTACAACAGTCACATGGAAAACAGATGGATGGGAGATGTTATCAATCTACTCCCATCCTCCAGCCATGTCCTTGTTGAGGATCATGTTCTAGTTTACTCCACCTGTGGCAGACACTACATAAATAACTACCCACCTGACACCTGTAGACAGCCTCAACTCCATCCCTCTTCTTTGACAGTAACACAGGCTACTTACTTTTCCCGTTCTTGCCCACGGAGTTAGACGTATACACTTTGTTGTTCTTCTTTCGGGGTGACACCACTTCTTCTTCCTCATAGTCTTCGTCAAAATCTTGCGCCATGAGACCCTGAAGTCCCCAGAGGAGCAGGAGCCAGTGCAGAGAGGGGACCATGACTCTTCAGAGCAGCGGAGACAGAAAGAGAAAAAGAAAAAAAAAAATACTGAAATCCACTCATAAACATGCAGGTCCACTCTAATACCTCCACAAACCTGGGAACAAGCTCAAACAGGCTCTGGTATCAGGGGCTTAGAAATGAAGAGGCATAACTTACAATAGTGCTGAGTCGCCAATGTGTTGAAAATGAGTTTTAGTTATAGTTCAGATCTTCTGTATCCATGGGGTGAAGGTCCTGATGATGTGAAGATGGAGGTCAGTCAGGTGTCATGAAGAGATACCAAATGCAGAAGTGTGTTGTCCAAACTTTTGCCTGGATCTCTGGAGACTGCCTCAGACGTGAGCCATTCTGGGGAGCAGTAAATGAACCCGGGCCAGCCCTCTCTTTGAGACTCACTCCCTTTTCAGAGCAGGGAGGGGGGGCAGACATCCAGACACATCAGAAACATCATGTCAAAAAGCTGCCTTTGAATAGAATCAGCCTTTGAATGACTCCATAAAACAACTCCATTTTTCCAGAGCAGTTGTCACTACTTCTTAAACTATTTAAGAAGATGTAAACCCAAGGGCAAAACAAAAAGCCTTTGGTTGCTTGGAAACTTTTTCGATTTTCCATAAACCGCATACAGTGCAGATTTTATGTTTGATAGTTAGCTGACATTTAGGAACCTCACCTGAATACCTGAACATTGGTAGCTGTAGGCTAAACACCTTCCCACGATTCACCTGTAAAAACACAAAGAGAAAGCATTAATGGAGGTGTGTGATTACTGCAAACAGGAGACACTGAGGAGGTAATCAGTCTGAAATGGAGTGTAAAGAAAACATGAAACTGACACTGGAGACAGTAGCTCAGCTGGTAGAGTGTTTGTCCACTGATCTGAAGATCGGTGGTTCAAATCCAGCTCTCAACATAAACATCATACATCCCACAGATTGATGCTGTCATTGTGTCCTTGGGCAAGACACTGAATCCGCCTCGTCCCACCTGCGTACACTGGTGTATGAATGCGTGTGTGTGAACGGGTGAGTGGTTCCTTGATGAGCGTTTTGAAGGTGGAAAAGCGCTATATAAAAATGTGACCATGACCATTTACCAAACATAGAGAAACCCTTCACACCGTCTCATGTTACATAAATGAAGCGGCCATTTTGATTCCACTTCACACACAGCGGAGGCGTAGATCCTTTGTGGCTCATGGTTTGTTTGCTCAATTTGTTCTTGTAGGAGCTATTTCTGTTCTAAGATTAGTTTATTATTTTTGCTTATGTGAAATTCGTTTGCCGATTTATTTTTAATTTGCATATTCAGTTTATATATTTTGGCTGTGTTAATATTTCTTATGTTTGGTCATTTGTTTAGTCTAATTTACTGTTGTTTACCTTAGCATTTTTCTGTTTCTGGTTCAGTCTGTGGGGCCTGGGGGACACAGGTGGGTGGGTCACGTAGACCAGAGTGCACCTGGGTGGGCCTATGGTTTTTACCAGTCGGCAGGAGAGGCAGATAGGCCTCGTACATGTAACCTTGTTATTTGTCTGCGTACATGGAAATAAATCTACGGAAAACGCATCTCTGGACCTGGACATTGATTTTGTTTTGTTTTTTCTGCGTTAACCACGTCCCCATGGCGCCCAAAGTGATTATGTCAGTTCTGTTTAGTTCTAAGTTTCGCTCACCGCTTTTGTTTGTTAGTTTTCATTGGCGAATAGTCACTACAGTTCTCTTCTTGTAAATGGTCACAATATCACATAGCGCTTTACATCAAGGAACCACTCACCCATTCACTCACACATTCCACTGGGAGCGAGGGGGGTTAAGTGTCTTGCCCAAGGACACAACGACAGCATTTATCTGTGGGAGCTGGACCAACCTATGGGTCAGTAGATTTAACAGCTCAACCAATGATATTTTTTTATATTGAGAGCGAGAGAGAGAGGATTCGAACTGCCAAACATCGGATCAGAGGACAAAGTCTCTACCAGATAAACCACTGTCACCCCTCTCAACTTCAGTCTTCACGCTAACAATATGACAAAAGTATTTTTTTTTTAATTTTACATACTAAGGTCAATAAGTCTAAAAGAAAGGAGTGACAGTGTTTTAATGCCTGCTGTATTCATCAAAGCAATGGAAGGAATGCACCAACGAACGAGAACGTATTTGCCACTTTAATACAATGACAAGAATTTAAATGAGAGCTTCAAGTCATAATCTGTGGTAAAATTGTTTTTAAGTGGCACTCACAGTAAGAAAATACAAACTTTATCTATAAATTAATATAACTTAACTGTACATAATCGTTCTGTCTTCATCTCATACATATTTATATGATGACAGCACAGATCCATCTAGCTGCTCTTTGTAACACAGTTGAGTTGGCTGCAGACAGCAAAGGTCAAAGGTCATGGGCTGGGCTGTTCGCAGAGCCACATCTGACTTTAGGAGAGCGTGTGGCGCGAGGAGGGAGGAGGACACACAGAATGCCACTGCTTTGATTCTCCCCCGCAGGTATCAAACAAGTGTTTTTACAAGCTAATGTTAATGTTGCTTAAGCGCACTCTTCTTCCACTCACTGCAGGAGACTGGGGCTGACATGGGGCTGTTGACGCTTTGTCAGATGAATAACATGATCCAAGATACACATTTCTTTGCCTCGACACGTTTTCTACCAGTCTGAACTGCCAGATGTAATGCTTCATGTATAATAAATCTACAGTGTGAACACAACACAAAGGATAGGCCCAAATCTTTGGCTTAACACAAAGGTCACGGAGGTCGTCACAAATAAATAAGTCAGTAGATAATCATCCGCACCTGAAATATGACTTTTCTCCTCTCTGACCTTGAGGCGATGCTGGAGATACGCTCAAGCTGCATCTGCTTCTTCTTCTGCTGCTCCGGTCTCATCTGTGTCCTGAGCAACACAAACACAACCTCAACACAAAACAGCCTGAAAAGAGCAGACAGAGCAATCACCAGGTGAACACAGAACAAGCAGCCACAGCACTGTTACGATCATCACTTGGTTTTGGCAGCATAGTACTGCAGTGGTAGTACTACAGTACTACAGTCTCAGTACTGCAGTGTCAGTACTACAGT
>KN468982.1:6067-16377 GCA_000787095.1 Periophthalmodon schlosseri | reverse complement strand
AAGAAGGGGGGGGGGGAAAGAGAGGGGGGGGGGGGGGAGAGAAAAAAACGAGAGAGAGGGAAATAGCACCGTCTAGTGGCGATAATAGGGGCGTTCAATCGCAGTTCTATCAGTGGGTACATTTACATGGCCAGTAACGATCAGATAACCAGAATAACAGCCATGTCTGTCCAAGGACCAGATCTCAATACACTCTGCTCCACCTTGTGACATCACCAGGTGGTCCTGCAAATGTGCTCCTCTGTGTTTTTCTTTTTTTTCACACAATACAGCATTTAAATGTACAATATATCGCTGAAGTAAATATAAAGGATAATACTGAAACACATTTATGCCATAATATGCCAAAAGCAGATTTATCCCCAGATTCTGTTCTAAATGTACCATATGCTTCAACAATGATCTTCAGTAAGTAAAAAGAAGAATGCAAAAAATAAAGAGTCAAACAAGTTCTTAAATCTTGTCGTAGAGCCAAAAATAACTAAATATTCCCCACTAGTGCAGAGAACGGTACACAGCATAAACACTGACCCCAAAAATGTACTGAATGATGAATCGATATAGTGATTATGGTGACAGGTCTATGCAGAGTGCCTCAGATGCCCCGCCTCAGCCATTCCTGTTTTTTATTTTACACTTCATCTATAATGGAAATCACTGAAGTTGTAGTGGCTAATAAAATGGCTATTTGTAGAAGTAGCAGTAGCAGAAGCCTAGAAGTAACTAAATATTAGCATAAGTAAATTATTGTTGTATATTTTGGTGGGGTCATAACTTTATCTGTCTTGGAAGTTGTGCCTATATTTTAGCCAGTAAAAATGAATGTCACAATTTTCTTAGATCCAGATCACAATTTTGATTTCATCATGACTTTTGTCAAATGAGTAGCTTTATACATCACCTTGAAGAGGTTCACATTTCATTGCAATTGTTAAAATGCATTCATCACTTTCTGAGGCTATAATCTGAGGTTTAGGCGGAAAAAGTGTCTTTGTTGGAACATAAAGCTGCATTAAAGAGAAAATCTGAGAATCACGATTTTGCTATTTTACCAAAATAGCAAAATGTCACAGGAATGAGATCAAGATTGTTATCACCATATTGCCCAACCCTAAGGACAAGCAGGCAGGGGAGATTGTGCAAGTCCTATAAACTTTGAATTTTAAATCCTTTCAAGTCTTCCCATGAAATGACTGAATACATCTTTGCAATTTATATTTATTATTATTATTATTAGCATTATTATTATTATTATTAAATTGTAAATTGCCCTACTTTTAACGTCCTATTGTGAGAAATAGAGAAGTGAGGAGGTACATGTTCTAGTTCCTGTAAATCAGGGGACTGGTGTTGTGAATTAGCTTTGACTAATAAATGTTTGTTGTATCTGTCCTAGTCAAATAAACAATACATAAATAATCCCAGAGAGTATATAAACTGTATAGAGAACAGTGTTTTCTAATCACTTTTTAGGAGAGGCTTCAACTCAAGGCACTAGGATTTAAGTCAGAAACGTATTACAGAGGTGGTACTCAGTTACACTTACTTGAGTAACTTTTTAAAGAAATTATACTTTTCAGAATACTTTTCTAGCAGCATGCTTTCACTCCTACTTGAGTAATATATAGTACAGTGTAACAGTACTCTTACTCGATAATATATACACTCCTACTTGAGTAATATATAGTACAGTGTAACAGTACTCTTACTTGAGTAAAAAGTTGTGCTTCCTCTTCCTTCTCTGAGTAAGTCTAAAGTGACTGGACCTTTATGTAACAATATGAAATGATTTGAATATTTGTGTTTCTGGCTCCTTCAGATATGATTTAGTTTGGCTCAGTTTTGTGTCTGTTTGAAAATACCACATTTTGTGACTTATTTCATGTTGTCCTTCACATTCACTTCAAATTATAAATCAGATTTTAAGTCCCGACAGTTACTCTTTAAGTTATTCTTACTGGAGTAGTACTTTTCCCAAATACTTTTTTATTCTTACTTTAGTAATTTCTTGGACCAGTACTTTGTTCTTATTTTGAAGTAATGTTACTCTTACTTGAGCACAATTTTTGGCTACTCTACTAGCTCTGATAAATGAACCTATTTTTCAGTGATGGAGATTTTTCTTTTTTCAAATTCAAGTATTTTTTAACATATTTAACATATTTAACAAAACCTAAGCAATTGACAAAAAATATAATACAATATAGATAAGAAAAGAAATAAATCATAGTAAAATAAATAAATAAATAAATAATGAGCTATTTTGGCTTTGATAGTATTTTAACTTTTATAATAGTTTTTATTTCATTGTTGGAAGCTTTAAAAATTGGTGGGGACTTTAAAAAAATATAATGTTTTGCCATTATGGGGATTACATTAACCAACCAGCTGTCCATTTTGTTCTCAAGCACAGGTCCATATAAAATATCATCACTGAGTCTAATTTTACCTGTACGTTCTTCGGTACCAACCATAGACTGTATATGTAGTACCAACCGTTCTTGTGTTTGGGTCCAAAGGCTGACGTAAGGCGATGGGGTTTAGATACTCTGCGCATGCGTGAGGGGGGGACACTGGACGCAACCGTTAGAAAAACCGATTAGGAAACTGCGCTTAAATCATCCCCACGCGCCGGCGCCATTATGGCTCAGACTCCCATAGAAAACAACGGCGGGACTCTGTTACTCTAGGACCCATTGTGGCGCTCAGTTTCCCGGAGCGTTGAGGGAGGAGCCGTGGGTTTCTGGAAGTCGGGGGAGCCAGTCAAAGCCAACCAGCCCAGCAGCAGCATCTATCCCTCCGAGGCGCTGGAGCTTAAGAAACCCGATATTTGTGTATGAAAAGGCGGCCGAAGAGACGGAGGAGCGGGCGCCAAGATGCGGCTTAGTCTGGACTCTGGAAGCTAAAGCACAGCCCAAACGTGGTGTCATTTAGCTTGGATTATTAGTGCTATCGGCCGGGGAGCAATTTCGAAACGAGACACCTGGTTATTACATCGACTACTGCTAGCGTTTTTCCCAACCCGAGCTAGCCATTTTCATAGGAGCATCTTGGATATCTCGGATGCTGCTGTTGGCTCCTACTACCTCTGCTACTACTTCGGAAAGATGCGATGCACAACGAAGCGCTAGGTTAGCCATATCAGCCGAAAGCATGCAATGAAAGCTGTTTTATGTGATCTGTCGAGGAAAATCTCCACGCCCTCGGGTCTGGATGGTGCTTATCTAGCTTGGAGGCCAGCCGTAGGAGCGCTGGGGACGGGAAGGTGGGGCGGCTGACAGCTAAAGATGCTAACAGGCTAACTATATTGGATGTCCACTGCTTTTCCTCCTCTATTTTCTAAGCACTGACAACAAGACTATCAAATTACAACGAGTTTGCAAGATTAAAATTCATATATTAAGGTATTCCTGCATAAAAACGACATACAGTTATCTATTGACGTAACTAAGAAGAAATCTATTCATTTTTAAAGGGAATTCTGCAAAAAAAGGACTTCATTTTTCACCATGGCAGACGACGACGTGCTGTTTGAGGATGTCTACGAGCTATGCGAGGTCATTGGGAAGTAAGTATTCAGAAAACATGCACCAAATTCTCCTGATCTTATTAAATCCAGAGATCGGATGACAAAAAGGGACTGACAATTAGGCAGAAATGAATAAAAAATGCTAAATTGAAGCCCTAATGTTACACAAATTGTCATGACAGTGAAATATTCCTTCTAAAAGTGTAGTTAAATGATTATAACACAAGTACTATCTTTTCAAATGGTATTTTCTACTGTCTGTAAGAGTGCTAATGTATGTTAAAATGGCTTAAAAAGTTGGTACCAAATGTGACATAATTTACAAATGAATTTAAAATTTTCAGTGGGTCAAAAATAACGTCTAAGTCTGTGCTAGTTTTTGTAGAAACTAGGGCAGATTTATTAAAGAAAAGTCAGTCCTAACTTGTAGTAGTTATTATAATAGTAGTAACAGTAGTAGTAATCACAGTTGTAAAAGTAGTGGTAATGTATTATCTTAAATTTAGGTCTAAAGGTGAGATGAGGCCACTTGGATTAGTTCTAGTCTGCTCACATATCTTCACAAGTGCAAACAAGGCAAGGTGTAAAATATATAAGATTTTCTGTTAATAAATACATTAATATTAAATTATATTTAAATCCACAATGCACAATTTAAACCGAGAACATTAACATTTGAGAGAAGACTGAAATCTGAACTTTAAACTAATCCAAGAATCCCATGTATTTCAGCACAGAATAAGAGCCCATGGACATACAGGAAGGGCATCTTACACACAGGGAGGGCATCTGACATACAGGATATTAGATTACGCAATTATGACAGTTCAAATCATGATGTTGATCTGATTGCGATACATTTTGCTGCCCAAATTTCAATCTTTAGGCACAAATGCACATCTATAATCCAAGGACTTTAAATTGAAATAAATGGCATATGCTGTGGGTGAATAAGAAAGTTAGTATTTTGATGTCATGTGAAAGTGGTTGAAGTTGAGGAAGTTTCATTTTTCTGGCTTGGGAAAGTTAAGGATAAGTTTTTATTGTTGAGGTACGGCCAATGTGTCCTGTGCATTTGAGCCACCCTTCAGTGTGTCTGGGTTAAACCTGCATTTGACCCATCCTTCAGTGTGTCTGGGTTAAACCTGTCAGGAGCAGTGGACCAGATCTGAGCCACTATCCTGGTTAGAAGTAGAAATGCAAGAATCCTGGTATCGGATATTGGGTCTGATTGAAGAAAACAAATGCTGGTTCAGCTGATATCCTGGTTGAGTGTATTCATGGGTTTCACTTTTCTGTTATAGGCGCCATTTTGAGGTCTTTTCACCATTCAAAAGCTATAATATTTTGAATTGTTAGGTACTATAGCAACAGTCTTAATTTTTTTATTATTCTGAAACCCATGGATAAATCAGTGTAATAAGACTTTTTACTGGTCATAGTTGGCTCAGAACGTCAAATTATGTTTGAGCTTTTATCTATACACAGATGTTCTGTAGTTAGTTGAAAGATAACACACATTTAAAGCAGTTTTGTCACATTATTTTTGTTTTTATAGAAATCATTTTAGTGTCTGTTGAAATAAGGAAGCGCAAGTATTGATATATCTGGATTGGTGCACCCCTAGCCAGGAGTACCTAGTTGGAGGATTGTCTTACTGAAAACTCTGTTACCACAGTTGCATTTAAACGGTGGGTCTAGTTGACAATTTGAGTGATAGGTGCATTCTGTTTTCAAACTTGGGGCTGTTTTTGTTGTTTCGTGTCATCGCCATAAGAAGTGAATGAGAAATTAGCTCTAGCATTGTTTTGACACTGTGTTTTATTCAGTTGAACAGCGCAGAGTAATTTCAGATCGGTGGAAAGGGTTTATATTTTGTCATGTTGGGCTGAATGGTTTTGGGAACATACACTGCATGGCCAAAAAAAAAGTCACCACCTGGATTTAACTAAGCAAATAGGTAATAGGTTGCTGCAGTTGATCAGGTCTAGGTTCAGCAACAGTATGTGCTCAAAGAATGAGGTCAGCTGAATATACTGAATCACCAGGTTATTCCATCAATGGATTTTTTTCTTCCCTGATGGCACTGGCATATTCCAAGATGACAATGCCAGGATTCATCGGGCTCAAATTGTGAAAGAGTGGTTCAGGGAGCATGAGACATCATTTTCACACATGGATTGGCCACCACAGAGTCCAGACCTTAACCCCATTGAGAATCTTTGGGATGTGCAGGAGAAGGCTTTGTGCAGCGGTCAGACTCTACCATCATCAATGCAAGATCTTGGTGAAAAATGAATGCAACACGGGATGGAAATAAATCTTGTGACATTGCAGAAGCTCATCGAAACAATGCCACAGTGAATGCGTGCCTTAATCAAAGCTAAAGGCTGTCCAACAAAATATTAGAGTGTGTGACCTTTTTTTTTGGTGACAACTTTTTTTTTGGCCAGGCAGTGTATCTAATTGTCTGACAAGCAATTTGATTTTGTTCAAAGTTTACAGTTTAAACCCATCCAGGACCTTTAACATTTGAGAGAGACTGAAATCTGAACTGGTAAACTAATCCAAGAAACACATGCATTTCAGAACATGTTTGTAAAGGTCTAAGCAGGATATTTTATTGTTGCAATAGGGTTGTCAGAAGTATTGAAAATTGGACACTAATCCATACTAAAACTAGTATCGAAGCTCATTTTTTGCAGGTATTGATACTAAAAACGTTCAGGACAGGACAGAGGTGAACCTTTCCTGAATATGTTTAGAATGATCTCTCTCTGTATCTTTCACAAGTATAAGACACATAGACTAGTGTACGTCCATGAACCACAACGGAACCTACCTGGACCACTGAGGGATTACACAGATATAAGGCCACATGGGAATAGAAAACAAAGTACTACCATTTAATGTGGAACAGCACATTCTATTGTCTAAAGAAAGAGCGTTTTTATTACCATTATGGTATCTGAGTCCGTGTCAAGTTTATTCCTTAGTATCGAAATCAAGTTTGAAATTGTAGCATCGTGACAGCACTAGTTTGCAATGAAAATGATGTTACCTTAATAATTTCAGTGCTTGTGATTTGGTAATCGCGACCATTCAAGTTGGCCAATATTACCAAGACTAGTGAAGGTGAATGGACTTTAAAAACACAGAGGAGCACTTCTGGATTACCACCTGATGATAGCACAAGGTGGAACGAAGTGTTACGTGTGCTCTAGAAAGGGAGACATTATTACTAAAGCACTACTGTATCAAAACACAGCTCCAGGTATGTTTTTGATAAGAAAACATCATTACAACATGATTCAAATTTAAAAAAGCATAATGTTGGACCTTTTAGTAAAAACGGTGCAATCAAATCTATTATTCCCATGTCCAAGCTGCTTTCTGACCCATCCTTTTGTATAAATAATAGATTTTTGATTGGCTGTGTCCCTTTTACAAAAGCATGCTTCATTAAATGTGCTAAACAAAAGCCTGAAAACATAAATACTTTTATGATTTATGTATGAACTTCTGCCACTTAAATAACATATTTTTGAAGTATATTTGATTTATAATCCAGATAAAATTATAATATAATGTAGTAATATTTCTGAAGTTATGTAACTAAGTACTTCATGGCACTAGGGTTAGAAACAAGAAAATCTTCTGTTTTATTCTGCATAAAAACTGCTAACCCTGTAGTTTAGATCAACACAAACGATGTACAAACATGTTCTCAAATGTCCCTGTGTGTCAGATGCCCTCCCTGTGTCTCTATGGGGTCTTATTGTGCATAAAAACTGCTAACCCTGTAGTTTAGTCTGTGAAATGTGATTCTTGTATTAGTTTGAACAGAACTTTGAACAGAATCCTAATATTGAAACATAAGTCACAAATCAAATCACAATTTGATTTTTTCCCCCAGATTGTTCAGTCGTACTGTGGTCAGTTTGAAATGATTCTTGCTTTGCCTAAACTGGTGAAGGCAGTTACACAGAGCGGTGATGTGCACAAAAGCTCATAATAAGCACACATTTGAAAGCTCTCCTCTGGTTTGGTGTGCTGTCTTGGCTTTAGCTGGAGGCCTGTAGTTCACAGCAACACGATTGATCCAGTGGCTCAAACTCTCAATGAGATAAAGGTAAAAGGATCCTACAGATACTCCACTGTCTTTGCTGCAGTTTAGCTCCAGAAAGTGATGTTTTGAGGACACTTTTTAAGACTGTTCTGGGGAAAGAATGCATCTTATCCACTTCTGTGTGATAAAACTACTATGTAAATGTTAAATATTTTAGCATTAAAGGTGCACTTTTTTCTTTATGGTGATGTTATTGTTTTGCCTGGAATTATCCACAGAATGGCATTATACTTACCTACCTACATGGAAACAAGCAGGGGACACCACAAGTTATAGGTCAGATTTGTGGAGAGACAACCCCACTGTAAGAATGCATGTTTTTCAGGGTATTTTAGACAACTATAATGGAATAAATGCAGGATTAGTATGTTTAATGCCATACTGTGTAACATTCCCAGGCAGCCCTATACAACAGTCGATGGTACAATGTCATTAACAAGTTTTAGATGATAAAATATGCATTGTGATTTCTACACATTAGTTTTATCATATTGCTGTGTTTCAGATGACATCACAGCATTCTATAGGCCAATAGGACTTAATACAGATGGGGGCAGATTTTTGTTGTAACACAGTGCATTCCAAGGTTTAGTCACTGATAAAAATGATCAGATTCAATATCTGTTACATTTTGATCAGTGAGTAAACCCTGGAATGTGTTACAACAAAAATCCGCATTTGAACAAGATTCATTTTAGTTGTCCCCATCTGTATAAACTAATATTGGCCAGTTGAATGTTGTGATGTCATCTAAACCCAGCAATAGCCATAGCCACATTTAATGCCATATTGTGAAGCATTCTATTCATAGCAGTAAATCTCCATAGAGACTGGCACAAAAGTTACATAGTGCACTTTTTAATTGAGGTTTAGTTGTGGTTTTGGTCCTGGTTTAGTCCATATTTAGTCCTGCTTTGGTCCTAGAATGTTCCACAGTATGGTAATAACCTTACCCAATCCACTGATGCAAACAGGTGTCACTACCAGGCCAAGTTCCATATTGTATTAACATCTATAATTGACCTGCTCTTCTGTTGTCTCCTCTTTGTCCTGTCAGAGTTATTATCTTTATGAACGCTTCCTTCATTACAGTGGGCCTTCTGTCACGTTTCTCTTTTGTCTGAGTAAACAGAACCATACCAACCAACTACTACGATATCCACTTATTGTTCAGTGTAGAGAGAAAGGACTCAGTAATTCTTTCATTATCGGGGGTACCTTTTCTTTGCTCTTGTGCGGATTTTTTATGAATTAATTTTAATATTAAGCCTGTTTGAGCTGTAGTTGGTTGAATAATTAACATCTATGGATAGTGTTGTCACAATACTAAAATTTCAAACTCTATTTTGATACTAAGGAATAGACTCAATGCTGATTCCGATACCACGATGATAATAAAAACACTAGAATGTGATGTTCCACATTAAATGGTAATACTTTCTTCTATATTCCCATGTGGCCTAATATCAGTGTAATCCCTCAGTGTCCAGTAGGTGCCGTAGTGGTCCATGGGCGTGTACTAGTCTATGTGTCTTATACTTCTTCAGATACAGCTCATCATCATTCTAAAGCTATTCAGGAAAGGTTCATTTCTGTCAATGGGACTTTTTAAGTATTGATACCTACGAAAAATGAGTATCTAGTTTCATTACTAGTTTTAGTGTCAGTTAGTATCTGATTTTCGATTCTTTTGACCATAAGACAATCCAACCTAATCCTGTCCTAAGTATTAGTAACCAAACATGTGATCTGTCCCTTAAAAACTGTCCCAAGGTATTTTTTCATTTTGACATCTCTAATAGGAAACGGAGAGTAGGAAGTTGGCACAATTCCACTGAACAGAAATGCCTTTGGGCAAGACACCAATCCTGCTGGGATCAATTAAACCTCACATTATCAAACCTGTCACCATCCATATGTTCAGAATGACATCTCTGAAAACATATGGCTTACAAAATATAAGACTTTTCTTTTGGTTTAGCCCTGGTTTAGCCCTGGTTTAGCCCTGGTTTAGCCCTGTTTAGCCCTGAGGACTAGACCCAGGACTAGACCCAGGACTAGACCCAGGACTAGACCCAGGACTAGACCCAGGACTAGACCCAGGACTAGACCCAGGACTAGACCCAGGACTAGACCCAGGACTAGACCCAGGACTAGACCCAGGACTAGACCCAGGACTAGACCCAGGACTAGACCCAGGACTAGACCCAGGACTAGACCCAGGACTAGACCCAGGACTAGACCCAGGACTAGACCCAGGACTAGACCCAGGACTAGACCCAGGACTAGACCCAGGACTAGACCCAGGACTAGACCCAGGACTAGACCCAGGACTAGACCCAGGACTAGACCCAGGACTAGACCCAGGACTAGACCCAGGACTAGACCCAGGACTAGACCCAGGACTAGACCCAGGACTAGACCCAGGACTAGACCCAGGACTAGACCCAGGACTAGACCCAGGACTAGACCAAATCTATATTGGGACTAAAGATGGATCAAAGCAGAACCAAACCAGGCAAAGTGTCGTTAGTCCTGGTTCAGTCGTAGTTTGGCAAAACCGTTAATATGATGACTTTTACCTCATTCTAATACTTCACCATTTGAAGCTTGCACTCTCAACCAATCAATACAAATAAAAAGTATAATTCC
>JACM01072141.1:0-37148 GCA_000787095.1 Periophthalmodon schlosseri | reverse complement strand
TTTTTTTTTTCCTTCTATAGTCTAGACAGAATCCTTATCTCAATGAACCACTAAAGAGTTTAGGCCAAGCTGCTGATTAATTGCAGGTTCAGCATTTGTCACAAGGAAACTTGGGTGAAACCCCAACACTGCCCCAGTACATTGAACTTGATTGCAGTATATGCGCCCACAAAGCACTAGAACTGTAAATTAAACTCCACTGTGATCGTGTTGTATTGAACTGTGCAAATACTAAGTTATGGGCTCAGTTCAGGGAGTTCAGTTCAAGATGTCTGCTACATTCCAACATTTCAGTGGTATCCTGAATGCAGCTTTACCCAGTCAGAGTGCAACGCACTCTGGCGTATATCTAGCCTTTAGGTTTAGTTTATAGATCTATGGTTTCAGTTTTTAGCTTGAGCAAATGATCACTTTGATTTGGTATATGAAGTTTAGTTTTGCATTATGAAATGACTGTGGTTCTATTTTCTGACATAAATATTGTCACTAAACCTGCTGGTGAGTGTTTCGTAATTGGTAATAATGGGTATTCATCAATGACCGGCTCTCCTATTTGTTTTGAGCTCACTGTTGAATATAATAAATTACTCATGCTGTTTTTTCATTTGCAAACATTTGTGCAAAATTTGTTCTGTTTTATTTGTTATAACTAAGACAGGTACTTCCACTCATGGCAAAAGAAAAGGAATGTGCTGTGTGCCAATTTATATCAAAAGTGGAAAATAATGAATGGTATGACAAAATGTTAGATACAGATTCATTGTATAGTTTTGTGGGTTTCAAGAGATACTCAGTGATACTGAATCCTAAATTTTAAATAATTTTATTGAGTAGATGACATTTCAACATTGCTTTTAATATTGTCTCTAATGCACTGCAAATCCTGTGCAATATAACTATATCTTATATTTGGAATAACGATCACTTTATTAATCTTTTGTAATTCTCTACATTTGCCCCATTCCATTGCTCCAACTTGTGCTGCTGGTGCTACACATCAGGAGCAGTGAGCTGCTGCAGTACAATGTTCAGGAACCGTCTCCAGATCTTGAGCTCGGCTTGGTCAGGACTATTTTAGCTGGGGGATTGATTGCCTATGGTGCATGTGTTGGGTTGATGGGGGGAAAGTGGAATCCTTAGATAAAAACCCAACCAGACACAGGATGAGTATGCAATCTCTACAAGGAAAGGCCACTGAGCACATTATTTATGAGTCTATAATGTCACAGCTGTTATTAGCCAAGTATTTTTTTTTTGCCAGTACAACTGTGTGGACCTTTTCCTGCAACATAGTTCAATTTTTGGAGTCCTGCACGCTACTAAGGTTTTTGGATATGCACGCATTCAACTGAAGACAGCAAACTCTGCAATATGTAAATTCTTAATTAAAAATAAGGTTTGAAGAGTAAATATTTTAGAATGTGATACCTGCCAATTAGTACATTTGAATTCTGTAGAAGACACAATTGTACGTAATGAATGTTTTCTCGATTTGGGTTTGCTGACAATCTACAATCTATAGTAACATAAAGATAATCATATAGACTGAGCCCTTCAGATCATAAACAACCCCTCTGGCCATCCTGGCAGAGAGATGTTCGAGCTTCTTCCCTCCTTCCCATTAAGACTTCTCGCCATGCTAACAGCTTCTTCCCATAAGCTGTTAAAAGCGTAAACTATGCACTTTATAAATATTGAAGGTACTGAGCTTGATATTTTAGTTGACTCTGATTCTACAGTATCGTTTACTAGTGCAGATTTTCAGTCAATCCCTACTCCGCACCAGCGGCCTCTGAGGGCAGATAGCTGTTTGTGTTGTAAATGGTCAGTTATTGAACACAGTAGGTACAGTTCCCGTTACCTTACGTTTGGGCAGTCCGTCAATACAGCATGTTTTCCATGTGCTACAGAAGTACACCCAAACAGCACACCTGGTCTGGACTTTCTGACAGCACAACACGCACTGTTGGATTTCTCTCATGGTAAACTGAGTGAGATGTTAGTGCCTGTCAGTGTTGCTACCTCCGGGTCTGCAGATTGGCTCCCAGATTTTGTTGGCTACCTTGAGCCCTACCCCCAGAGTAGAAGCGAGTGCACTGTGGCCCACACTCTCACCTCTGTTAAGAATGGTATGACAACAGCCTGACTTCTGAACCTTACTAATGAAGATCTTGTTATACAAGAGGGCACACACCTTGAGAAGTTTTTCTCTGTGAGCAGGGGGGACCTGGTGGCACTTCCTGCATCTAGTACGAGGTCAGCACCCCATGGCAGTTTCTGGCGTCATTAACCAACTCTCCTGCCAGTTCGGCCCATGTCAGGCAGTTAAAGCCCTACTGGCAGAATATGTGGACATATTTAGTATATCTAAAGCAGTGACTGGTAAATGCACCATAGTCAAGCATAACATTAATACTGGTGACCACCCACCTCTAAGACAGTAGGCCTACTGCACCTCTCTAGAAAAGAGGGAGAAAATTGACCGACATGTGGCGGCTATGTAGCGGATGGAGTGATTGAGTAGAGCTGCAGCCCCTGGGCCTCACCTGTTGTCCTCATAAACAAAAAGAATAGTGAATGGAGGTTTTGCATTGACTACAGACATTTAAACAGTGTTTCAGTGAAAGATTGCCATCCCCTGCCCCGGGTGTTTGATGATTATGTGCTTTTATATGGTAATCCAGAGACTGTTCATAGTGATCAGGGCAGACATTGTCAGACGTTGTACAAAGGTTGTGTGTACTTCTGAACATTAAGAAAACACAGACTACTCCATATAACCCAAAATCTGATGGTATGGTTGAGCATTTTAATTGTACTCTCATTGACCAGCTAGCAAAGTCACTACTGTCCTGTGGTGGTGAATTGGATGACTACCTGAGACAAGTGGCTTTTGCTTATAATGCTTCTGTTCATGCATGCACAGGTTACACTCCATACTATTTCATACATGGTTGTGAGGCCCGGGTACCTGTTATTGCCAATACCTACTGATAGTGACTTACCTTTCTCTCATGCTGATTTAGTGAAGAAGCTGGAAGTGGCCTTTACCGACACTGGGCAGAGTGCTGTTGTTGCTCATGAGAACCAGAAATTGTATCATGACTCTAATGCCTGTCGTAAGCCACACTCTGCGGGGGATTTGGTGTGGCTGCATAACCCCAGAGAGGATAAACTGGTTGCCCACTAGAGGGGTCCCTTTAAAGTCATTAGTGCTGAGGACTCAGTGGGTGTTAAGGGGCTGACGTACCGCATTTGTGATCCCCTAGTTGATAATGGGCCAGAGCTGGTTGTTAATTTTGACAGGCTAAAACCTTATACTTTAGGTCTCCTTCCCAAACACCCCTCTGGTGCTCACCCTAGCCTGCCCCTTAGTGCACCTCTCAGGAGGATTTGTCTACTGGGGATCCCCCTGGTAAGCATGGACTGGGGTCTGACAGTAGGCTGGCCACTGACTGTGTCGCGTGTGGGTAGGGCTGTGAGGCTGCCTGTCCACTTCAGTGATTTTGTCACTTAACATTGACTGTTTTTATGTATTTTGGGTTCATCTCACTGTACACCTGAGGTTGTGTATGTTATGTGAGACTTTTGGCAGCTTTGGTTTTGTTCACTGTTAGGGCACAGTTTTAGTCCTGCTACGGGACGTGGGCTGGCAGTGGGCGTGAACAACACCTGACATCTCTAAATCGGCATTTGATTGGACAGAAGGATCAGCGTCAACGGAAATTATAAAAGTGGAGCATTTTCATTGGTAGATCGCGTTACAGCACAGCAAGAGAGAGAGGAGCCGTGTCACGTTTAGAGAGAGCGATGGTCCGTGCTGCAGCTGAACAAGATTGAAGTCAACACTGGACAACTTTTTCATATACAAGTTATACAAGTCTGCTCTCGATGGAGCTATGATTGGTACAGTCAGGACGATTTTAGTACAACCTTTAACGGGGCCTGAAATGACCCACATGATATAACTTCAACACTGGCAGTAGATGTTAGTGGGTGCCAAACATAATTTGTTATTAGGAAACACATAAATTCACTTTCACCGCTTGAAAGAGGATAGGCAATTTTTGGCTGTTTCATATCTCATTAACAACAAAAAATTAGGCTACAGGCAACTTCACCACAGTACAATTTTTATAGCCTAATATTGCCAAATGATCATAAACATTGTGTTTTAAACTTGTAGCTCCTCATAAATTATTGACCAGTGTGTGCCATTAAATTCCTTCACTTTCACCCTCACTCCTTTAATTACCACTACCATTACTTTAAATACTGCCACTACTGCCTCAGATACGACTACTACAACTACTATTGCTCCAAATACTACTCCTACTACTTCTCCAAATACTACTACTACTAGTGCTACTACTACTACTACTACTACTACTACTACTACTACTACTACTAATACTACTACTACTACTACCACTAGTATTTGAAGTAGTTTTAGCATTAGAGTAGTTTTAGTATTTGAAGTAGTAGTACTGGTAGTAGTTGTAGTAGTCGTAGTTGAAGTAGTAGCAGTGGTTCAAGTCTAGTGTCCCAAGTAGAAGCAGCTGCCTGCACATAAACGGAAGAAGGCGAGCCCAATGTTCTGTCAATCATAGTCAGCCCCGCCCACTCATTTGCATTTAATTGACAAAGAAAAGTGGAAAAGAATAAAAGTGGATAATAAATATAGCAAATAATACAGAATTGTAAATAAATAAATACATGTATACAATAAATACACGTGTAAATAAATGTAAGAAATGGATAAATGAGTACAAAAAATACAACATAAAATAAAATGAATGTATAAATAAATAAATGAAGAAATTAATATAAGAAAATAAGAAATTAATAAATAGAGTAATAATAATAAATGCATGCATCCCCAGAATGCATGTATTAATGTCTAAATGCATTTATTTATTTATTTATTTACATATAGGTTATATTTATCACCATTTAATTTAATACATTCCAACATTTATCCTTGTATTTATTTATTTCCAGTTATGTAATTTTTGGTCCTCCATATACATGTTTGTTAGATTACCAGACAGATACAGCTGGCATTTATAGATTAGGATCCGCTCTGTACACAAAAGGATATGTTATCGCTGGAGAGATAGTGGATAATTCTCGTAAACCCTCACATCCAGAAAATACACCTTTTTTTTTCTGTATGATAAAATATAGAAAATTAAATACATTGTTTTAGGCTAAAGAAATCTAAATTTGCGCACTTTTCCCTGCGTCCATTTATGAAAGGTGGGGTTTGTGGCGCAAATTCACAATTCCTTTGTTCTAGAAGAAAAGAGTTGCAGTAGTGATTTGAGTCTGCTTGTTGAAGCCAAGTTTATGAATTCTTCCCAGGCGCAAGGCTGGTTTCATAAGCAGGCTGCACTCAATCACGACGAGAATAATATATCACTCTTATCTCTCCCTCAGCAGTTTATTCACACATGTAGCTCTGCGCTGGCACCTATTTATCATTAGCCTGGGAAAATGTTGTCCAGTGAATGTAGTGTACTGTAGTGCGCCTTTGCCTTTGGGTTGGTTATGCGCCTTGGAGAAGATAACTTTGTAACACTTTAGCCTGACCTTACCTCGGGACGGGAGACATGGGGAAATGCTTCCGTGTCAGCAAACTGTGTGTGCTGTGTACGGTGCTGGCCGTGGCCTCGGTGGCGACCATTGTCACGTTATGGACCATTGCCCTGGTGGGAGATGGGGGCGACAAGACCGCGCCATGGGACAGGTACGACCAAGTTTGATCATCTTTCACCACTTCACAAATCTCCCAGGAGGACATTTAAAAAGCATGTTGATTTGAAACTATACACTTTGTTTCAGAGGTGTGCCTGTGTGTGTTAACTAGGCCACCTCCATTTGTAATTTAAAACTAAAAACGAAAATTCACTAACGGGAATTTTGTGATGGAGGACGTGCGCCCTCCAACGGACTTTTAATAACACTGCACAAAATAAATAAATACATACAAATAAATGTAAAAAATAAAATGTGTAAAAATACAATAAAACGGATATGTTACTTTTATCCACTTCTTTTTTTGGGCTACGTGAGGAACTGTTATGTTATTTCAATAGAAATGTAATGTTTTTAATAAAGAAGTATAACGAGCCTATGGTATCTAAAAAATCTGCTAAAATCTTTTAGCAGTGAATCACTGACCGCAGGTTCTTCTCATCTCTATCAAACTGGGATAGGAACCACAAAGAAATAATCAGTAAAACATTTAACATTTTCTGTGTCTGAGAATGTAGTTTCACAAACTTGCCCTGGCAACCACAGTCAAGGAACTAATATATGAGAAGATATTAAAATAAAATAAAATAAATAAACAAATAAATCATAAACAATAATTTAAATGTACACATTTCTTTTTTGTCCTCAGATATCGCCTGTCCTCTGCTCTGGTACCACACTCCTACAATGTGACTCTGTGGCCTCGTCTCAGCCCAAATCCTGATAACCTCTACATCTTTACAGGTAACTGTCATACTGGCTGCAGTTTGTAAAAAAACAGATTATCAATGTATGAATTTAAGCCACATGTATTTAGATTATCTTATTTTTTCAGGGGATTCTACAGTGGAGTTTAAGTGTGTGACAGACACTGATCTAATCCTGATTCATTCCAACAAACTCAACTACGTGCTCCAGGAAAATTACCTCATGGTTCGACTTACAGCAGCAGGTTCTTTCATTCACACAAATGTTACTGTGGATAAACTTTGGACACAAGCTTTTACTCTTTTAATGATATAATCCCAGTTCAGTCACTGCTACTGGTGATTAGATATGGTTGAGTTATGTCTTTAAAGAAGGCATATTGGGGTTTGGGTATCAAAAAAAAATTAGTAGAAATAAGTCCAATGGCTTCCTGTTCAAGGCTGTAGAACTGAAAGCCCCAGATTTCATTTTTTCTTTGTTTTTATTGTTGAAATATGGCAATGCCGTTATGTTTTTGAGCCCTACATGTATGACCTAGATAAGTGGGTGGAGATAGGGCTGGTGGTGAAATTTACTGAGCACTCAGTCCGCAAACGGCATGATTACTTGTGCCTTGTCCTGCATTCTCAATAATCTTTATACTACATTGAAACATGGGAATAAAAAGTCCTGGTTAAAAACTCACAGAAGTTAATTTGACATAATATGTCTCTTGTAAACACAAGCCAAAACTATATCTGAATCCTTGTATGCTATGATGCATAACATAACATAAACAAGTAAGTAAAAAAAATATGTATGAATGTATTTGTTCATATTTTCTGTAGGGCAAGAACCTGCTCCCAGTATCAAATCCACATGGCTGCAGCCTATAACACAGTATATGGTCATCCACCTAAATGGGAAGTTAAAAGCTGGTCACACGTATCAGCTGTTCAGTGCCTTTAGTGGAGAACTGGCAGACGACCTTGCTGGATTTTACAGGAGCGAGTATGAAGAAGATGGACTTAAAAAGTAAAATTAGTTCTCTTTTTGTATATCTAACATCACACCTGTGTATCTATGTTTACCAAAGTTTCCTGGTTCAGGGTTGTTGCCACCTCTCAGATGCATCCAACCCATGCCAGAAAGACCTTCCCTTGTTTCGATGAGCCCGCTCTAAAGGCAGTTTTCAACATCACTTTGATTCATCCACAAGGAACTGTGGCCCTGTCTAATGGCAAAGAGATTGGTCAGTCTTACGCCCATCTTTCATTATGGCACTTACGTTTAGAGACAACATGTCTTTGCTAAGATAGAAACACTTTCTTTCTTTTTTGTTGCACTTGATTTAGCTAACTATACCAAAATACCATGCACAATAGAGCTCAACAGTCAAAGCCTGCTGGGGTTCTGGAAATACATTTCCCATTTGTTTTCCCCATAGAGTTTTAGAATAATTCAAATATTAGGAGTTTAAATATATACCTATAATACCTAGCTATGTGGTAATGGTCATAACACTGTTGTTTTCAGTCCAAAAAACAGAATTTTAATAACTATAACTTTTAATATTATTTTAAATTACAATATAGTTGTGTGGCCATTACCACATAGCAGATTAGCCCCCAGCAAGCTTTCAAACTATTATTATTATTATTTTTAATATGTGAAAAATGAATGGGAAATCTTGAAGTGGGCATTCACTGTTGAGTGAAGCACAAATTATTTTAAAACCGAGTTATCAATAAAATAGTATAATATTTCAGACATGGTTGAAGCGTAATCAGAATATATGTTGGCTCTTTCAGATGTGGTGAACACAACCATAGATGGAGTTGCAGTAACACAGACCAGGTTTGAATCCACAGAGAAAATGTCTTCCTATTTACTGGCAGTTATCGTCTGTGACTTCGCTTTCATTAGTGCAGAACAGCAAGGCACTCAGGTAATGTTGATACTGCTTTGAGTTGAAAGATTTAAAAATTTCAAAACAAATGCAAAAGTCAATTTTTGTGTGTTTTGAGATACGGATCTGGGCTCGCAGGAAGGCCATTGAGTCTAGGCAGGGAAACTATGCTCTCAATGTTACTGGACCCATCCTGGACTTTTTCCAGAATTATTACAATATCCCCTACCCTTTAAGCAAGTCAGGTGAGCCTATTGTTTAAATTCTTCATTATCATCTGACTGGTTTGGTCAGGCTTAAGCTGTGGTGCTGTTTTTGTGTTTGACAGATCAGATAGCTTTGCCCGATTTCTACTTTGGTGCCATGGAAAACTGGGGCTTGGTGACCTACAGGGAGACCAACCTGCTCTACGATCCTGTGGGCTCCTCCAATAGAAACAAAGAGACCACTGTCACCATAATTGCACACGAGCTGGCACATATGGTTAGTGTGGTATTATGTTGAACGCTACATCACTGAGCTTCTGGATACTAAATTAGTACTACTAATACAACTAGATATATCACATATGAATATTTCTAGTGATTCCTTTGCAATTAAAATATACCATAATTTGTCCAATAAGACATCATGCTTTCAACTCACCTCTGACTACATTTTAAATGACTGTGTTGAACTACTAGAGGAATAAAATATCACAATAATCACATTTTGATTTAAGTGCACATACTTGTTATGGGTTCCCTATTTCACAACAACACAAGTGCAATTTAATGATTTTTGTATAATAATGTTATAACAAGGAGATACAACAGTGCAGTATATGTAGCCTTTGTTTGAACCAAAAGCATCGTGTTATGTTTCAGTGGTTTGGAAATCTGGTCACTCTGAAGTGGTGGAACGAGGTGTGGCTGAATGAGGGTTTCGCGTCTTATGTGTCTTACTTGGGAGCTGACTATGCTGAACCTGACTGGAACATAGTGAGGCCATCTTTTATAACCACAAATACATTTTTATTTTTTGATCCCACTTACAGTTGTACATTTGGGTGTTTATTCCTCCTCAGAAAGACATGATTGTACTTGATGACATTCACCGAGTGTTTGCTGTCGATGCTTTGACCTCCTCTCACCCTCTGTCCTCCAATGAAGAGGACATCCTAAAACCAGAGCAGATCACTGAACAATTTGATGCCATCTCCTACAGCAAGGTATTGACTAATAAATTATATATAGTAGTAGTCTATGAGTCCTCACTAAAAAGCCGAAATTACATTGATGTACTAATAATGGACACTGTTCAAAGGGGGCGTCTGTGCTGAGGATGTTGTCAGACTTTCTCTCTGAACCAGTTTTTGTCCAGGGGCTAAGTGTAATTTTATTTTTATACTGTTATAATATAAATAATTTTACTATTTAAACAAAAGTGTGCACAACTTTACTTTTCTTTTCTTGTAGACTTATCTCACAGCCTTCTCCTATGGCAACACAGTCGGGTCAGATCTGTGGCAACATCTAAACATGGTATTAAACTTTCAGATAAGCATCACAATGAGGCCTATGCGAAATCCAGAGATCATTTTAAAATGTTGTCTTCTGTTGTCAACAGGCAGTGAAAAACAATAATATGTCTCTGCCTCATCATGTTGGAGAGATCATGAACACCTGGATCCTTCAGATGGGGTTTCCTGTGGTCGCTATAGATACCGCCACAGGAAACGTTACTCAGAAGCACTTCCTGTTGGATCCTGAGTCAAATGTCACGGTCAAGTCACCATTCAAGTATTGATCAGTATAAGATCAGTAAAAGATAAATATATAAATACACTTCATTTTGCTGCTACTAATGATTGTTTAATGTTCAGATACACCTGGTTGATTCCCGTGCGTTGGATGAAAGCCGGTGTCCTCCAGAGCAATGTGTGGTGGTTCAGTAAAAAGACTGGTATTAAAAGAATATTTATTTTATTGTATCTTATGTAAATAATGATTAAAACTTAAATGTTTACAATTATTTGCTGTATGGGAATGCAAAATAGCAGTGTGGTAACTGCTGTTTGTTTTGGTTCTTCAGAGATGAACTCTGACATGAGAAGTGGAGGAGCCTGGGTTCTGGCCAATGTTAATGTAACCGGGTATTATCGCGTGAACTATGATTTGGGAAACTGGGAGCGCCTCCTCATTCAGCTCAATACAGACCACCAAGTATATTTTACCAGGCTTACTTCATAATCAATGCACCACTTGATATTAGCTTGTGTTGGTTCTCTCTTTGCAGGTAATACCACTGATAAACAGAGCCCAGATAATAGATGATGCTTTCAACCTAGCAAGGTGCACAGATTATATGAATGTAAGATTTTCAAGTCAGTTCCTTCACACTTGAGTTATTTGTCTTTTGTGATGTAGGGCCAGGCTACTGTCCACTACACTGGCTTTGAGGACCACCCTGTTCCTGTCTGGGGAGACTGAGTACATGCCATGGCAGTCTGCTCTGGACAACATGCACTATTATTACCTCATGTTGGACCGCACTGAAGTCTATGAACCTCTACAGGTATCTCACTAAAGAACTGCTGTGTGTCATTTTGCTGACAGTGAAAAGTGACCTACAGTAGTTATTCATAAATCATTGCTCTCTAGGATTACATGAAAAGGCTGGTGACACCCCTCTTTCTACATTTCAAAAACATCACATCAGAGTGGACTGAGGTTCCAGCCAGACACACAGACCAGTGAGTTCTATACTCAGAACACACATTCACATTTTAAAGACTAAATATGGTTTAATGTTCAATGTGCTGATTTGTACCTGTTTGTAGATACAACCAGGTGAATGCCATCCGTATGGCCTGTCAGACAGGAGTTACAGAGTGCCAAAACCTAACCTCACTGTGGTTCAGACAGTGGATGGAGAGCCCTCAAAATAACATGTGGGTTTATCTATAGTCACATTGGTGCATGCTGTTACATACACAAAGCTGATCATTATTTTTTACAGGATTCATCCAAACGTACGCTCAGTGGTGTACTGCAGTGCTATAGCAGCTGGGGCAGAACGGGAGTGGGACTTTGGCTGGTCCCAGTATAAAAGTGCTGCTGTGGCCAGTGAGGCCAGTAAACTCATGTCTGCTTTGGCCTGTGCCACCAAACCTGAGCTACTGCAGAGGTGTGAGTTATTCTGATTTTACAGCAGAGGGCGCTATAGGAGTATATGACTGAAACTGGTCCTGTCATTTTTGTTGCAGATATCTGTCTTTTACTTTAAACTCAACCATGATTCGCAAACAGGACGCTTCGGCAGTGATCACTGCTGTGGCCAGTAATCGAGTGGGACAAAGTATGGCTTGGGACTTTGTTAAAGAGCAATGGGAATACATGTTCACAGAGTGAGTTCTGAGATTCCACATGCAAAATGTGTAATAATATCTAAGTTTAATAATCAATGAATACAGTTTGAATGCCACATTTATGGCTTATGGACATTGTATGGTTTCTAGGTATGGAGTGGGATCCTTTTCTTTTGCTACAATAATCAGTGATGTCACAGCAAGGTTTTCTACACAAGCTGAACTGCAGCAGGTATGTCCTTATTGGCGTAGGAAAGTCACAGAATGACTTATTTTAACATAGAATATTCACTCTGCAGCTAAAGGACTTTGTGAAAGAGCACGAGCACTTGGGTTTTGGCTCAGCCACTTTGGCCGTGGAGCAGGCACTGGAGAGGACTGAGGCCAACATCAAGTGGTTACAGCAGAATCAGCAGGAGGTCCTGGACTGGTTCACTGGACAGACTGGACCGCATATGGTGCTGATGTAATCTATTTCAGTATGCCGAGGCTGGTAAAACAATTATCATTTGTGTAGTCTAAATGTCTCTAACTCTAAACATGTATATTCATGTTGGTAATTTCTATGTAAATATGCATGTAAACTGAAAAATGAAAAGAAAAAAATGACTCGGACATAGATTCTTCCACTGTTATCTTTTAAAATAAAAATGTGTCAAACAATGCATTGTTAAACCCTTTATTGTTCTGGTTGAAACAGCAAGAAATACAGTCAACAAACAGAAACTGAAGCACTCAACAGTTTCTTCATCCATCAACAACAATAAGGACAGTGGCTCAATTACAATACATTATTTTAACAAAGAACAAATTATGGCTTTTAATTTCATAGCAATGTCATACATACACATAGACGGCAGGTTTAAAGAAACAGAGACATACAGAGTGGAGTGAAGAGCTGCACAGCACTTGTTACAGCAGTAGTAATGCAGCATTGTACATCTGATCTTATATACTCAGACTGGTCTAGCCCTAATACAAACAATTATTCTTGATATACAGTAGATTAGTATGCCAGTTGCACATCACTAGGCTTGATTTCTTGGGGATTCAGAGGAGGGCACAATTAATTAACTTTAGTGCTTTTAATTGAATCGCCCAATCTAATCCAACTCACTTTTTTATACAGTATTTATATATTGAAAGTGCACAACACATGCCTGATTGTTTTGGAATTTTCTCATAGCAAAATCCATTCTGAGAGAAGGAAAAGTAAACATAGTTTCTCAAGTTAATAAAGGTACTGGTGCACAATGCAAAACACTAGATTATAATGTTCAGACAATGTCAAAATCACAGTGCAAGTGGCTTCAGGCTAGTTAGACTATGGCAAACTAACATGGCTTTTTTATCTACACATTAAAGTTTTGCTAGAAAAAACATAAAAATTCTTTTCCTTATCTCTGACTGGGTCTTACTATTGTTAAATGTGTTGTGTTTTTATCCCACTGTTTGCAAATAAATGTAAATGAAAAGTTAATGGAGAGTAATTTTGTTACTCCACACTACAGGGACACACTGAATTGGTACAGACATTATTGCCATTTTTAAATAAATTTGATATAGCATGTTACTTACATTTTGACTTTTATACACTTGTCATTGATTCCCCTATTTCATTACGATTACTGGTAAGAAAGAACTATACAGTGAATACAAGCAATATTGTTTGGTCAAAGCAAAGTCAACATGAGCAGAGGCAGACTGCAGTGAAGCATCCTCTCTCACTGTTCTCTGTGGAAGACATTTGAATACAGAGGCCCAACACAACCCAAACCATAAACACACAGACTTACGACGCAATAAAAGCAAAAATAAATGACAAACATGCAGCCACTCGCAGCACAAGACTCTTGAGTATCAACAGGGATATTTTAAACAACAAACTGTACAAGATCCAAGCTGTTAGGTCGGTCACAATGTGCTGAAGTCTGAAGCAGTGAATGCAGGTGACAAAACTGAAATAAATACATAATAATAAAAATAAATAAATAAAATAAAAAATGACACTATGTATGTACAAGTACAAGCAGAAAGCAACAATTTATTTGTCTTCCACAAGCAGTACAGCTTATTTTAGTTTGCCTCTGGAAGTAATGCAGGTGCCCCAGTTTTGTTTCCTGCCAAGACAGGTGGAGCAGAAAACAGAAAAACTTTACAAAGAAAGAAAGCCGTATTTATTACAGCGCTGAGCTCACTGCACAGTCATGAAAATGATTGATTCTCTTAATTAGGATTATGGTATTAGTAAACAGGATGTAGCCTCCGTGCACATAATCGCAAGTTAGATGAACATTTACACGAACCTTAGTGGTATGTTAATGTCCTTGATGGGAACAGGTTAAGCACAGGTACAGGTTAAACACACTCACGTCAAATTGTCCAGTGTCATGCCTCTGAGATGGGTGTGAAACTGTATAGGTAAATAAATCTGTGTGATTGCATTATGGGTTATGTAAGGGTTAAGGAGGGCAAATCTCTATTTAATTTGCTTAGTTTTGAATAGCCAGCAAAATGTAATGGTTGTATTTTAATGTCAGTGATCATTTTTGACTGATTAAGTGAACATGGATAGACAATTGTTATGAACACTTAATAAAAATAAACAAATAAATAAAATTAGCCGTGGTAAATAGTAATAGCCGTACTCTTACCACAACCATAATATTCTAAAAAGTTAAATACTAAATGGGAACTCTCACTCAAACTGACCGCATACTCTCAAATTATTATGAAACACAATAAGAAGCAGGTGACAAGTGTTTGGCATTGTACATGAATCACAGATACATTTCCTCACCCGCTTCTCTTCACAGATTTACCAGAGGCCTTCTTTCTCTCTCACAAAAGGATTTTTTCTCGCGTGTCAGGGAGCCTCAGAGCCACCAAGCCTCCGCCCACCAATGCGCCAAAGGACAGCAGGATGGGAATGGCTTTGGTGATGCCCACAAAGCTGGCGAAGATGGAACTACCCAGAATAGCTGCCAGTTTACACAGAGCGTTAAGGACCCCAAACGCTGTTGCCCTGAAACACACAAAACAAACATGCTGGTAACGACCATCTGCAATTAACACTATGAGCCAAGAACACTGCTAGGACTTCTACTGTCACCGCTACACTAACACTACCGTGATGTTGTATCCAGAACTGGAGCTGTTATACTAAAATGTTTAACTCCATTTGTGATACTGAGGAACAGGCTTGATACTAAGTTTGATTCCACAATGATAATAAAAACACACACCTTTTTTAATGTTACACTGTAAACAATGTAATTTTCAACAATAAAAATATAGTAATTTCTTTAATATTACCATGTGATCTTCTACTAGTTCTAATACACAGATCCAGAGCACTGTTGTTTTTACCTCCTGTTTTCTTGTTTTATACACTGTTCTATTTATTGCATTTTATCATTATTATGCTTTTTAGTAATTAGTCATGTTAAATTTGTACAGCACTTTGGGCAGTGATGGCTATATTTTAAAAATGCTTTATAAATATACCTTAACCTTGACCAGACTATTTACAAATTATTCAGGAAATGTCCACATTTGTCCTTTTATGTGATTTAATGTGAACTGGTTTTTATTCCAAATGCCCTTCAAAAAATTACATTTTGTTTTCATCCAGGCTTTGGATTGGTAATACATTTCACTGTCACCTTTGTAGCAGAATTATTTAGTGTGTTTTGTCTTAAATTGGCTGTTTAGTAACAAAGGTCCAACTTTGTCCTTGTATGTGATTTCTTTGAGTATTGATATCTCCTCAAATGAGTATTGATAATATCTACCATTTTTATTGATTTGAATTTTTGATACTAAACAGATTGTGTTTCATCAGCAAATTATCTCATTAGTTCCATAAATGTAGGTTCATTGCAAAAAGGGCAACGCGCAAAATCTATCATCAAATTTATGTACCTTTTTGAGGCAGGGTACAGCTCCACAGTGACCACTTCAATGCCGTTCCACGCTGCTACACTCACGCCACAGAACAGGCACTGCAGAGCGATGATTGCTGATTGGCTGAAGCTCAAGAAGAGGAGGAAAGTACAGCCCGCAGATATGAGCATGGAGCCACCTGGGAGACAGTGGCAAGGCACGGATTAGCTGAGAAAAATCGTGCTAACTTGTATGGGATAAATCAAATAAGCTCACCGATTATCTTGACTCTACCAATCTTCTCCATGAAAAGTGCTGATATAATGTTGCCGGGCAGAACAGCCAAACTGCCCAAGAAGCTGACCAGATATATGAGGACGTCATTCTCCTCCACAATGTCCAGGTGGCAGCCATGTTTGTTGTGCTCAAAGGTGGTGTTCTCCATCTTACAATCAATAAATCGCTCCTCCCAGAGATCTGATAAAACCACCACCAATAACAAAAAACGTTAAAAAAAACAAAAAAAACAAAATTCAATATATATTACCCTGCAATAATGGGTTCAAAAGCACAGACTCCTACTTCATGAGTAAATTAAGCGCACTTCATTGAGCCAGAAATCTTTTTTGATTTGTTTTATATAGTAATAGAATTTCAGTTGTTAGCACTTAATTAGGACTTACTCAATTGTCCAGGAGTAGTCCATGGTGGAAAATATTTTAAAGGTCATTTGGACAAGGGCAAGGCAAGTAAACAAGTCTAGCTTCTCAGACCAGAGCTTTCAGCAATACTGGTAAACAATATTTCCATCACAAATGTAAAAAAGACACCGTTTATTGTTTTGAGTGTTTGAAACTACATTATATGAAACAAGTACTTAACTTACATGGTGAATGGCTGTAGAACCATGTTTCATTCAAAGATCATATTTCATCTTATTACATTGCACTTATCCTGTCTGTGTTGAGACTATAAATTTCCTAAGAACAAGGTCCACTGTAATCGATGCAGTGGGTCACGCAATGTCCTGGAGAGACCAGGTGTAGACGTATTATTAAGATTTAATATGGCTATAAATGATAGAGTCATATAGCAGTATCTGTTCATTAATAGGAAATGCTCACCTTTCTAAATATATTTATGGTGATGTGTGTTAAAGGGTCAACAGTGTAACTAAACTGCCTTGTGAAATGACTTTATAGCCCACTTTACAGACGATGTCACAACCTTAGACAAACAAATCGGCACATGGCAAATATTCTACATTTAAACACTCTGTAAAACCAGACATTGAGTGGGAAAAACAAGTTAATATTACAGAATGTTAGAACTGGAAATGAGGAAGTTGTTTTGATGGGGGAGGACATACCGGCTTTGCTTTAGTGTTTGTTTGTCTAAGGGGGTATCCCATAATGCTTTGCTCTGTGATGTCACAATCTATTTTTAGCAAGTGTGAAAAGCGCTATTGAGTTAAATACATGTTTGAGCGCAGACCGACCCACCTGTGTTAGAGAAGACAGTGGAGCGGATGGTACAGTTTTCAAATATAGTGTCTGTGGACCTGATGTTCTCAAAACGGCAGTCCTCAAACAGGGAGTCTTCAAACTTCACTGATATCATCTCTATGTTGATGAACCTATGAGCATGGCATGGACACACACAGACAAACTGACAGGCCAAAACAATATGGACTTCTATCGCCATGGCAGCGGCAGAACCAGAGCTGACAGAATGTGATAGTATGTTACATAAAACAGTTGAGCCATTCTGTCACTTTGAGCTCTGCAAAACGCATAGAAGTTTAAAGATATACAGTATTAGGACAAACTGTATATCTGCCCTGTATCTTCTCTTTGAAGGTGAAGCTTGTTGCATAAAGATAAACTGGTTTTGATATTTCAGAAGCATCTTAAAGGTAATGTAGGGATTCTGTTCTGTGCTGAGTTGGCAACAGTCCACTGTGGAAATGTAATAAATGGAGAATTGAAGTACAATGAAGGTCATTTTTGTTTGTAAATACGCTAAACTGTTTTTTTTAAGTATCTATTATGCAAATAAAGGATCACTATTCAAACTATTGCCTTATTGCAAACATTTGTTTGAAATATTTGTGTTTTTCCAGTTGCTCTTCTAGCAATTACATTTTGTATTCATCCAGGCTTGGGACCTTTCATAGCAGGATTAGATACTTTTGTCTCATGATTTCAATTGGTTGTTCAGTAACAATGTGTTTAGCTGAACAAAGAATAGTCTTGATTTAAATATGCTATTAAGATGATCTCTCAGTTTATTAAACATCAAGGAGCATCTCATAGCTCAAAACCAGAGGGATATCTTTGCCCGCTTCACATCGATGAGTTATGAAATCCTAGTATAATATACACCACTGTCTTCTCATATGTTGCAGTGTGAAGGGCACAGAAACTCACAGTTTACTGCTTTCACAATGCATAATGACTCTGACTCTCCATTAGCATATGCAATAAAGTATTGACTGTTAACATATAGCTAATGCTCAACACAAGATCATGCTACTATGAACACAGAATGAAATGATAAAGTACAATAATTACATTTAATTACAACTAATTACAATACAAATGACTGCCTATACACTTAATGTCTTGTCATCATTTTATCTCTCAAACTGATGTCTTATTATCGTTTTATCACTTAAACTGACAAACAAAGCTACAGGCTTCAAGTGTGCAGCTTCAGATTTTACTCACTTATCATGGATGTACTCCCCCTCCTTGTGAATCTGGTTCTCCAAAGAGAAGTTAAAATGGAAATTTTCTACTCGCTCTTTATGGAACACCTGAGAACACAAGAGGGAACTGTTCATTATTTTTTACTTACCATTTGCAGGAGACAAGTTTGGGATCATTATGGGTTAAGGCACAGGGCATTTATAAATGTGGTTTCCTGTTCTCTTTATTTGGGTATAGAGTCTAGACAAGCATTACATTCACTCAGGAACCCAGAGGCGTATCCAAGGACACCATATAGTGTAAAACATACAGTCCCAAGTCCATTTACTTTCAAATGGAAATCCTTCATCAGTAAGTGTAGAGCACTAGACAGCATTTTAGTGATTTTAAGGAAGACAAATGCTGTGAGTGTTACCTTGACTTTGGCCTCGTACTCTTCGTACTGCAGATGTTTGATCATGTCAGGGAACCACACAGACAGACCATAATAGCTACAAAACAAAATGTAAAAGTGCACTACTTTATTCAGTGGGTAAAATATTGTACTATTCTATTTTGTGGCCCTTAATTACTGTACTAATGCAGCTAAAGAAGTTGAATAAGTATCAATAAATAATGATAAAAGAGACTGTGTTTGTGAAATGTTTGATATAAAAACAGAATTTCTTACCTGAAGGCCATACAGAACCAGATAATGGCCATAAAGAGTGTGGCAAACCTCAGCTCCACAGACAGAAGAGATGCCACATTTCTCAGCACCTGTACAAGAGCAAACACTTAAATATTGGGATTATTCTCCTATACCAAACTTTTACAGTATGGACGTACCAGTTTACAAAGGGTCAGGGAACGCACCGCCCAGCGCTGCACTGGAGTTCCTGTGGCTGCCTGGATCTCGATAAACTCGTCTTCTGCTGTTTTAGGGGCCTTGATATGAGTTACCTGAATGACACACATATAATGTCAGTAAATGCTTTTATAACTTTCTTTCTGGGACAAATCTACAATGTGAATGCAACTCTATATGGAAAAATACACCTAACACAGAACAATACCAAGGTTGCATACTACTGTGATTAGTTTAACAATATGAAATGCACATGGTGTATGTATAATTTTTGCAAGAAAAATTCTCACTGTAAAGACTTTCTCTGGCTGCCCCTTGGCTCTCCAGTTGGTATCATGGACCTGCTTCAGAATCATCCAGGCTTCGTCATGTTTGGCATTCTGTCACGTAACCAAAACAGAAATACACCAAATATTAGAAAGATGAGAGAACATACTGAAATACATTTAGCATATAAAGTCATTTTCAAATAGGAGGCATCAGAAACACAGATAATTGTTCAAAGAATAAACTGGAATGCACAGGCACAGTGAAGTGATGGTGGTGCAGTGGGCTCACCTCCAGCAGGAAGCGGGGGCTTTCAGGCATGAAGGTCAGCCCCACCAGAGAGGCAATAGCAGGGAGAGCAGCGACCAGCACAAAGACCCTCCAACTGTGGAACTGGAACTCTGTGCCCATGCTGAAGCCCCAACCTGCACATATACAAACACACAGGCACAGAAAGATATGTAAACTCTGTGCTTACCATTAATTAACTGATTGATTGATGAAGTGATGCCCCCTTAATTTTCTTCCCCATGGTCTAAAAAAAAGTTGAGATATTGGTACAACTAAAATGTACACTTTGATCATTTTTTCCCTAATATTAAAATTAGTTGGCAGTTCAAAAAACAACTGCTTGTGGATTTAATGTTGATGTCTCATTAAGTGACATTTTAACCCATTAAATACAATTACTAATCATGATTATTTAAATAAGGATCATCTGTGAGATACTTCAGACTCAGCGGATATGTATGAAAAAGTCTGTAAACTGATTGATTCACTATACCCACAACTGACAGTAAACTTCAGTTCTAAAGACGTGCAGGGATGTGGTTAAAGTACCATATCTGGGTATGATTCCCCAAGCTGTGAAGGAGGCGTAGATCCCTCCCATCATCCAGAACATACAGAGCCAGGACAAGTGCTCTCCTCTTTTGTCCATTTGAAGAAACTCGGCGAAGTATGTGTAGACAATAGGGACTGTGCCTCCAATACTGCCAAATATGACAAATATGTAAACAATTAGGAAAAGTCATTATATAAAGCAGACCTATTATGCAAAATCAACTTATTAACCAGGTTCTAGTTGTTTCCACTTCTGATTTACCCTCTCGCAGCTATATTTGGAGTGATTTGTACATATTTGAGCAATCTTTAATCGCTTATTTTCAAGATTCCATATTGCCAGTCATCCCCCGTTTTCACCACCACTGACATACGCCTATTGCCCTTTACTTACTTCGCTCTCCAATTTTATTTTCTTAATCAGTGATATGTGTGGGATTTGGCAGCACTGCGTAGTCATTTTCGAACAAATGAAAAAAAAAATCTGCTGCTCGCTAGCATGATGTGCAGCTACCTATGGGAGGGGCCGTCGGCCGACAACTTCAGGGCTTTTTGTTGTGATGACGCTTACAGCAGCGTCAGCTCCCATTGAGCACCTCAGCTTTCTAACATGGACTTGTTTCTTTTATTATAAAAGAATAATGATCCACGAGTGTCATAGATTATTACTATATAGTAGGCTCAAGCACAATTCTTCTTTAAACTCATAAATCTAAATACTACAGAGATGCAAGATGCAATGAAAAACATTTGAATCTATCCCGTGAATGAGTATAATGACAGCTAACACACAGGATAAATTAAGGAAAAATATTCAAGTTGCATAGAAAGTAACCAGTGTCAAAATGTGCGACAAAATAACATTTAAGGTGTTTGCTTTAGTGCCATGTTGGGTTTCACTGTCTTTTACAGGTTAAAGAATTTTACAACCAATCTTCCACTTGACCCACACCAACACAGTATTTACAATCTATCTATTGGCCAGTTGCTAGTCTATATTCAAATGTGGTGGCACTAGTATTAAAATCTATAATGTGAAAAACTGCACTGAATATACCTATTGACATTGTGTCTCCTTTGTAAAAAATATAATACATTTAAATCAAAAGCACCTTGTAGAGTGTGAACAGTAGTGCATATGCCTTCTCTTTGCTCAGAGTGTGTGACCTGATTTCTGAGCGGGTCCCTGTAGATTTGGGTTATTTTAAGATGGCGCTCGTTGCAACGTCAGCCCACCCCACATAGGGTCTGTCTGATGGGTGTATACATGAGATATAGGTTTACAGGGATGCTTTACCCACTGTGCTGCAGTGCGCATAAAACATGCACAGGTTTGATGAACATATGGCTGCAGCTTGGGTCATAATAACAGGTTTGACAAGGTTTAAGCAATAACTGAACCCAGACATGGACAAAAGTGACTACAATGTAATACCAATATAATACCAATATTCTTTATCACTTGTATGCATATATGCTTTTTAAACCTATTTACAAAAGCTAAGCAAGGTTGGGCTTGGTTAGCACTTGGATGAGAACCTGCTGGGAATAACAGGTGCCACAGTGGGACAGCAGACAGTTCAGACTATTGTTGTGTCCTTAGGCAAGACACTTCACCCACCTTGCCTAATGTGGATATAGTGTGTGAGTGAAAAATTGGTAGAGGGCAGAGGGACTGATGACAGAGATTGACAGCGTTAACAGTTGGGGTGATGGTAATTAGAGAGTCGACATATCTCCTTTTCATTTAAATTACCCAGAAAGGTAAGTTGAGACAAACTTGACAATTTCAAAAGTCCACTCCACCTACAAACTCCCTTTGATTTTGCACAGTGACATACTGCTTATGTAGTAGCCTAAATATGGCAGAAAAAGACTACAGTAACTATGACGTTTAGTAAACTTGTATGAACATAGATCAAGCAAATGAAAACAAGCATTAACGTGCTATAATGGTGATGGGTGTTGTAGTTACCCGATCCCAGAGAGCAGCCTGAAGAAGAGGAAGAAGCCATATCCCTGGGCAAAGGAGGACAGGAAGGCGAACACACAATTGATGGCCAGAGCCACAATCAGACACTTTCTCCGGCCGAGTTTATCTGCCAGTCCACCCCAGAGGAATGCTCCCACCATCATGCTTAGGAAGACCACCAAACCTGCAACAAATCACCATACACTTACTCAAAGAAATTAAAAACATGTTTTTTCTTTTTTAGCATAATTGATATTTCCACACAATCCTATTATAATGTTTTCTTCTGTAGAGAGATGGTAAATAGTCAATCCCAGGACAGCTGCCTAGGTAAAGTTTTGCACACTCTTGGCTTGTTGGCATGTAATAAAGCCAGAATTTACAGAATAGTTCCAATTCTTAATGGACTATGTGCTTTATTTACAAAAAGCAATCGCAAAACTCTTCATTAAGAAAGTCAAAGGACAGAATCTCCAAATATATTACTAGTGGCAAAAGACATTATGAAATTCAGTTGTCTTAAGGACTACACTGGCACAGAAGAGCATTCAAGTGGACATTTGTATTTTTCAAGAGAGCCTGCTGGAAAGTAAAAAGCTCTTCTCTACTCTGATGTAACTGACTCTGAACATGTAAAACATTACACTGCATGTTATCAGTTAAAAAGTCTGTGAATACAGGTATATTTTATTGGCAGATTTATTATTATCAGTTCATTTCAGTCACTCCTACCCAGTCTAGCGCAGCCTAGCTCTCACCACTTGCTGTATCTGTGCCAACCATGCTGTCAGCATCATGCAGATGGCACCCCATACGAGGGGGATGGCAAACATGACTCAGCTTCAGAGAGGCAAAACCACCTCTCTGCCCTCACTACCTCTGGGACTTCTTACTTCAGTGACAGACAGAGAGCAATGATAATTAATGACCTGCTTGTGGTTAGATTAGTAACACATCAATGTTTAAATGATGTGTTTTGGTCTAATAGTGGGATGTAGAGCAGAGCTGAAAGGCAAGGCCAGGACACAGAGGATCGATAGCTGTAACTGTGCTGAGTCACAAACACCCACATGAGAACTCAGCAACAACACTGGGAGAGGTGCATAGGAAAACAGACTGGATCAGTGTAGAGATTTCACAACTTTTTCTGCCCAACAGTAACACAGATTTAAAGTATTATGCAGAATTTACATTTTAGAGCTTTCTACCATGTTATAAAGTTATATAGGTTTCTTATGTCATCCATGCATGTTTGAGTAATCTTGCAATATCTCCTGGGCAGTATGAACCTATCCAAAGCCTCAAGCCTACGTAACCCATGCTCCCAGGATTCCCAAAGAATCAAGTGGATAAGTTAACATCTAATTTGGTGTGTGTGTCCTGTTCGATCCTAGCTGTTACTATGGTTCAGACAGTTAGAGTGTTAAGTGTACATTTTTAAGCTTTCTGTGTAGGGTGTTCTGAAAATCGTAGTACCAGTCTCAGTAAAAAAATGTGTTCACTCACTCAGCGTTTTTCTTAACACCAGTAATTTAGACTGGAGCCAGACATAAACTGTAAACCCTTGCATATATTCTGAATGGCCCATTAGCTAATAGCACTGCAGCATTCACAGAAGAATTATAGACAACTCTGAAACGCTATGGAAGTGTTACTTACTAATGAAACAGAGCAGATATACAGATACAAATGGAATTATAAAGTAAATACACATTGCTATTGACAATATGAGGACTCTGCCCCTGACTTCTTCTTTTGAGTATAGTGTACGTACTTACTTAATTATGTAATAACAGTGTTAAATCAGTGTTAAAGGTATACCTTGTCATTTTTTTGATTGCAGGTTAGACACCTGCTTCTTACCATGGAGATTTGCCTAGAATATTCCACTGTATGGCTTTTAACATATCTAGCTTGTGTATAGTGTTATATCGTTACAAAATTGCCTTGCATACTGTGAGCTAGGTTGATTCTCCACATATTGATCTGTAACTTGACCTAGTGGCATTACCTGGTTGTTTACATATAGATAGATAAGTTTAAACAGCGGAATATTGTTAGCAAAGCAACGACATATCCACAGAGAGAACCAGGTGATGAAACCTTGACCAGAAAAGTTACACAGTGCGCTTTTAAAACATGATAATCCTTACCCAACATCCCTTTCTCTGCATTGGATAAACACAGGTCCTTTTCAGCAGAGGGCAAAACAAAAGCCACCACGAAACACTCTACTCCATCAGCCATGAGAGCCAGTCCCAGCACCATGAAGAGGGTCCACTGGAACTTCCCATGGCCACAGTCCTCCATGATGTCCTCGTACTGCTCGGACAGCTCCTGCAGCTCTGAGGCAGCACTGGCCCCGCCTCGAGACTTTGTCCTACAACAGAGAATAGATGCTTAGAGGATTCAAGCCATAATTCAAACCCGGTATGATTGACATTATATTTGACATTTCTTTCTACGATTACTGGAGTGGAGCAGGTGTTCCAAATCCACCCAGTTTGTTGTACACAAAATTGATTGATTATTTCATGCAAATTAACCTTTTTGTGGCAGATAAAATTAACGAAAATCATAAGATGGTTCTCCACTGTGATGAGAAATCGTTTAGCATTTTGAACACGCAATCTTGTGTTCTAGAGTTCTTATCCCTAGTCATTAAACCAAATGCTTCATTTGTCTTGCCTTTGTGGATGTCAATGTAATGGGATTAGCAGTGGTTGGAGTGGATGTGCAGACTGTCAGCCACTTTACCATCAGACAGTCCCAGGGCAGCTGTGGCTACATCTATTAATGCAATCACACTGTAAACCCTAATAGCATTCCTTACAAGAAAAATGTAATGTAACTAAAAGGTCATTAAAATGGGACACTGTTGAGTAATATGGTGTTTTTCTTTAACAAAGAGTAACATTACACGACGTAACTCAGTGGTGTTACTCACAAAGTTTAATTATTGCTACAACTTTCCCTTAGATAGTAACATTACCAGCGTAAACTTAGTAAATTTACTCAAAATGCTCCAGTAGGCATCCACAAGGACTAGACCAGGACTAAACCAGGACTAGACTAGGACTAAACCAAAACTAAACCTAAACTAGACCTGGACTTAACCAGGACTAGACTAGGACACAACCAAGACTAGACCTGGACTAAACCAGAACTAGACCAGGACTAAACCAAAAGTTTTAGACCTTGATTTTATAAATTTGGGGAGACTTTATGCTTGTGTGTGTCCCAGTGATGACTCAGCGTACGGTTAGCAGAGGTTAGCTTATCCTTAGGCCCATATAGCACTGATTTGGTTATGATAATACACAGTGTAATATGTTTTCTATGAGGCTAATTACGAAGTTATTGTTTTGCTATATAATTAGGACAGTGAATGCGATTTTCACACTAAGCTTTAATGCTCTGTTGCTCAGAGCGCTTTAAAAAAATAAAACATTTATATATTTTTAATTAATACCATGGGTTAATAAAGGTGTTGTGTAGTATAATTAAGTTAAAATAACCTTGAAAATAATATGAAGACTTATATTTTGTCCTCTGGGTCAAATGTAGCTGCTGATGGCAGCTTCTGCACTGGCACCTAACTACATAAGAGGGCATTTTGTATTTAACTGGACTGTGTTTAACAGCTTATTGTTGCTCAGAACAGTCATTTTTATCTTTTGTCTTTCAATCATCTGTTGATAACATTTACATGATCTTCCACCATGAAGCTTGAGTCAAATCTACTCTTCTGTGTGACTTCTGTGCAGGACTCCTGAGACTGGACCAAGGCTCTGCATTCTACTGTGTGACTTTGGACTCCTCATCCTCTGTTTCAACAGGTGAACCACCTCCACTCTACTTCAAATCTACATTTTTTATTTATTGTTTATATGCTTAGATTGACAGATCTATGAAACTCTGGTTAAAGCTTTTTTATTGTACAATATGTCTACTCATTTTTTGTAGGTCACTTATTAAAATGTGACACAGTATAATATATCAGGAGCAGAGTTTAGATCAGACCCAAAATCCACTTGACCTGACCTGGTTCCTCAAGCTATTTCTTGTAATTAAAGCCCTGACCCGAGTTAAACCTGCACACTTTGTGATGTAATTTCATATTTAATCTGTGATTTGATTAGTAGAATAAGCAGACTGTGGGCCAGGATTGGACAGAGAATCTAAACCCTATTCAATGGGCTTTGCTTCACAGAAATCTTTAAAATAGCATAATTTTAATGTTGGCGTTTATTTCGTCTTGTAGATCACACGTCTCATTCCACTCCTGATGAAGTCTACGGCCTGAGGAAGAACCAAATATTTAAAGGTAATTCATATTTACGATAAATACAGTGCGGAACCATCACCTGGGTCAGCCCCTTTAATTGAAAAATTAACTAAAGAGGTCAGAAAGACTTGCTTGTAGTTAAGTCATTTACTGACCACATTTGCACTATTTTGACTATTTCTATCTTGGGGGCCAGGTCGCGGGGGCAGTAGTCTAAGCAGGGACACCCAGGACCCCAGACACTTCCTTCAGCTCCTCCCGTGGGACCCCAAGGCATTCCCAGGCCAGCCGAGAGACATAGTCCCTCCAGCGTGTCCTGGATCTTACCCGGGGCCTTATCCCGATGGGACATGCCCGGAACACCTTCGCAGGGAGGTGTCCAGGAGGCATCCGGGACAGATGCTTGAGCCACTTCGGCTGGCTACTCTTGGCGTGGAGGAGCAACAGCTCTACTCCAAGTTCCTCCTGTGTGACTGAGGTCCTCACCCTATCTCAAAGGGAGCACCCAGCCACCCTGTGGAGGAAACTCATTTTGACCTTGTCCTTTCGGTCATTGCTCTAAGATCATGACTGGTAAATCGAGAGCTTTGCCTTTCGACTCAGCTCCTTCTTCACCACAACAGTCCGATACAGCAACTGCCTTACTGCAGACACTGCACCGATCTGCCTGTCAATCTCACCCTCCATCCTTCCCTCGCTTGTGAACAAGATGACGAGATACTTGACCTCCTCCACTTGAGGCAGGGACTCTCCATCTTATGAATTTTATCTTTTGCTATAATTAAACATATAGACCTTTTATGTTGCAGACTGCACATATGTCATTGTGCTTTGATTCACCTGCTATTGATTTCACTGTTAAAGACAGATATCTTGTGCTTAAACTTGTTAAAATAAATGAGCTGTGAATTTCAGATTTGTCTTTTGTGTCTCCTTTTTAGCCTAAAATTTTCAATAACATTACTAGGAAAAACTATAGCATTAGTTTACAGTTCTAAATTTGACAGAGTAACCTAAATGCAAAAATAGTATTACTTTTACTCTATTATTTTAAGTAACATTATTAATGTTTTAAGAGTAATCCTTGCTAATCCTTGTATTTGCTAGATAACAGACTTAAAAGAACCTTGTGTACTAAGTGTTTATGTTTATGTTACCTAATCTATTGTACCTATGTTCCTAAGGTAAATTAGTGCAGTCGGTTTCCTGAGTTTTTCTGAGTAAACAATACTAATCAGGGCTTACAGTGATACTACAACTACTCTCATGAATACTTTTTCATCTTCTTCTGTGACAAAGTCTAGTGCAGCTTTATGTTTACTCTTACCGTGCAGCCCTTTGTGTGGCCTTCATTTCATCTGGATGTGGAATGCCCTGGTACTCCCCCTCGTACATCTGGTCCTCCTCATCATGCCCCTCGGTGACATCACTGGCAGCGTCCTCCTCCTGAGCGGGATAGTCCGCCTGGTACCCGTAACCGTCATGGCCGCCACCTTCTCCATACGTTCCATAAGCATCTCCTCTGCCTTGGTGATAGTAATTGTTCTGGTAGGGGTCAGCCATCTTGAAGAATGTAGGGTATTGCTAATTTAAACTGTGGGTGGGGAGTTTTAAATGAACTCAGATGAATATGTCCATTGGTTACAATCACTCTCACTAGATCCTTCAAATCCACAGACGTTACAATCAGGCATGAGTCTTGTGCTGTATTTAAGCTGCAGTTTATAGATATGTTATGATCTGCTTCGTATTGTTAGGCTTCAATGACTGAATAGTGAGTCCACAATTTTTCTTCTTTTTTGAGCCCTGAAAAATAAAGCAAGCACAATTTAGCTCAAATAAAAGTGAAGCTATCAGGAGTTAAAATCACTACCCCAATGCTGAACTGCATTTTATTGTCTTCCTTTTGTGATTCTCTGCAGGCCCAAAATAAAAGAAATCCCATCAATATTTAATGTGAAGAAACTACATTGGGGGTAAAATCAGACTTCACTTCCAGGGCCAGAGGAAAGGTTAGGATAGTGGATTGTGAATATTGCCCTAAAAGTCACAGATGGGATGTTTTGCTTGTAGCTTGACAATAAAGAGTTGAACTGTGCCACTGTGGATTTCAAGGATTTGTATCATCATTTTTGTACAACTGGCAACTATGGTCACATTACTTTTTTTTTTAAAGACATAACATGTAGACATGGGGCTCGTGATACTTGCATGATACTTTAGTGTCTTGGCTACAGCCCTTGTGAGGGGCTCTGAAAGTGCCAGGTTCAGCATTTTAAGATTGATTCCTGGCTTTAACAATTTGTTGAACTTAATTTAATTTGATAATAATAATAATAATAATAATAATCATCATCATCATCATCATCATCATCACCATCATCATCATAATCATAATCATAATCATAAAAACTACCATGATCAGTCCAAAAACAAAGAAACAATTGAATGTTTTTTTCTTCTCTTTTTGTTGGCAGAACATTTCAAGACTGTCCTTCTGTTCTGTTCTGCTAAACAAATTGAGAGAGGCTCTATTACTTTTGAGATATGTCTTCTGAATGTAATAGACTGAAATTGAATAGTCTAATTTACATATAAATAACTTTACACTTACACATAAGTATTTTTGGCAAAGTTATGGAATTATTACAGAGTCTATTCACAGAAACTTTCCCCCTTATCAACAATATGTTACATGGGAACCTGCCTTTCGTCACATGACTCACTGGGTTTGTTAAATTGCATTTAGCAACTCACTAGTAAAGCCATAATGAGGCTGCAGGATAATAAATATGTGTGGTTATAGATTTCACACGCAATAAAGCAGATAAGGGAAATGAGGGGAGATGTTTGTGTCCTCCTCTCCCAACAAAGCTGCTTTTTTCAAGAATATCATTCATTATCTGATGTGACAGGGACGTCCTCAGTTACAGAGAAAATAGAAGATTATATTATGAACAAAAATGTCCCTTTTGTCAGAGGTAACATGATTATATAATCAGTCAATATTTGCTCATATTGTGATCCTTAAACACTTGATTATTTGAATGTAATAAAATGTGCAAAACCATATCTACGCAAAACTATTCATGTCTTTTTTATATTGTATTATTTTTACAGCATTTACAAATCTGCAATTACAATTACATAAATCTGACCTTGTATGTTTAGGTTGAATTCCCTTGTTGATTATTTTGATTTATATGTCTACTTTTTTTGTAGCTATGATGCTGACAGGCCATTAGCAGCTTGTCTCTCTCAAACGATGGCTCATGACTGATGGTTCAATGGCTTCTCTCCTGTTTATGTATGAGCCAGTTCACAATAGCCCCACTCCATTTCAGCGAGGTGAACTGAGCAACAGCATTCACCACAGACAGGTGCATATTTGGCTGAAAGTCTGGATAAGACTTATCGATAAGCAGTTGATTATTTTAACAATCAGTCACAATTACTCTGATTGGTGATTTGTATAGCATATTTACAGAAATATTTTTTTCATTTTGAGAAGTTGCCCATGTGGACCATAATTGGCACATTGCATATTGTGGTTGAGTAACAATAAAAATTTGTCAACAAACAAAATAATACAGAATTTATACCACCTTGGGCCCCAAGTAGCTCATATTGTCCACACGACTTTCTTTAAACATGAAGCAGTTTCTGGGGCAGTGCAGCAGTAGCAGGAGTAGGAGTAGGGTTGCGTGAGGCCAGAGGCTCAGACAGCTGTGGTCTCTCTAAGCGCTGCATATGTTCATAGCCACAGCTGATCCACGCACCACTGACAATGTCTTTCCTCATCACTACTGACATTCTAAAAGCCCAATTTCACAGTAATATTTTCAAATTAAGAGCAATTTTCAGTCAGTTTAAGATGTTAAACTGACGTTCACATTGGGGTGGAGGAGGTACTCTATTATCTAGTCTCAGATTAGATAACAGAGCATTGAATGTCACAAATACAGCAATCAGTTAAAGGTGCACTATAGCTGTTCTGGTGCAAAGTCTACCACTTCCTTGTCTCCATGGAGATGTCATTGCTTTGCCTGGAAAGTTCCGCAGTATGGCATTTAAATTATCAGTCTCCAAACTGACAACCTGGTGACACCACCAGGCCAAGTTATAGGTGAGATCAGTGGAGAGGCAGGCCCGTTCAAGAATGCATGTTTCTCTTCTGTAATTAAACAAATTTATAGCAGTTATATTTAATGCCTTACTGTGAAACATTCCAGGCAAGACAATAACATCGCAATGAAGACAAGCAGGTGGCATTCCCTCCACAAAGAAAGTTACACAGTGTACCTTTACAGTCTATGGTAACTATAAATAAAACGAAAAATGCTTAGTTAGACATACTAAAAGTCTCCTGAGCTGCCCTGATGGAAAACACTATAATAAGACTGTGAGCAGCATAGACTTAGAATGTGAGAGAAAGCCACAGCCTCAGCCATTTAGGTGAGATAAATAATGCATAAGCGTCCACATACACACACACACACACACACACCATGTACAGCAGGGTACTGTATCCAATTGGGGCAGAGGCAATGCATCAATTTTAAGGCCAGCTGCTTTCAAAATAACAGACTATTTTTACATATTTCTTGGGATATGAACCATGTTGGCTGTTTCCAGGATCAGAGTGTTGGTTTTGAACCAACTTTGTCTAGACCAAACAAAACAAGTAATGAGCTCCAGCCATGACTTTCATTTTCATCAATAAGCACAGATACATTCAAAAGGTTTTTGAATGTATCTGAATGTATCATATTTGCCCAAGTTAACAGCTTTAGTAATAGAAATAAACTCAAACTAAATTATATAGGGGAGGGTTCTGTCTATTAAACATTTCTTTGTGGTATAGTGTCTTGACTAATTGAGGGTCACTCATTTGGCAAAAATAGATGTCACCTCTTTAAACATTAGTAGAAATATTTCAGAAAAATAACATGAGTGACCTTTATTTTTTGTGAATCTTCTTGCATTTGCACAGTTATCTAATCAATTCTACCTAGAGACAAGGGAGGCCCAACTACCCGGTAATTCTGTGTGCAATAAAAACAGAAAGAGGCAAGGCAAACAACTAGGATCTGTGCAAACACTATCTGTTAACCATGACAATACAACATTTGTCCACAGTGTAAACAGTGACCAACACTGAGTTCTTGTATCTATGCTTGTGTTTTGTGAGCGCTTGCAATATTTCACGTATCTAATCAAATATCATCAGTTTGTTTTTGCTAATACAGTGTAAAAATAACAACACAGTCCAATTTTATCAAAAGACAGTGTGTCAACAGGCCCTTCTGTTCCCCACGCACCATGACACAGGGAAACAGGTAGGACGGTGGTGACAGATTGGATGATGGTAGGTGCTATAACGCTGCCACAATATCCTCTAAGATCTGAACATTGATAGGTAGAGGATGTGTCTGCATAGTGTTGTTACCTGTTTCAGTAATGCATGAAAATACTACATAGCGTGTGAATGAAGTGGACGATTTGCAAGTTTTATACAAATTAGTGTAAACAGTGTAATAAAATGTGATGTTTAAACTAAAATCATAAGGTAAATGGAAATGTTTAGGCATCAGATGGTACAAAAAGGAGCCTGTTTAGAAACAGTCAAATTCCCTTCAGCTCACTTTTTGGTCCTAAATCCTGAGCAACCATTTGGAAATCATACACAGCTGATTCATACATTGTGCATAAAAGATATGTATTATAAGAAACCAGTTTGTTTGATTTCATCATGTAGACTCCAATATCACAAGCACCTCAAAATGTCTCACTATTTGACATGTCTGCTGGACCTTTTGCACACTGCAGCACTAATTGATAAGTGGCATCATAACCCCGGACTCTCAGCTGTCTGCTACATGTCGACATTGTCCTATGATGGACCTGACTGCAGATGAGTAAACAATTGGACTTTATCTCATTACCTAAAGGTAGCTTGTACGGGGGGAGGCGAAAATAGAGTGAAACGTGAGCTGCTTGTGTATAAGCATTGATTACATAATGCATGTCGGAGAGCAATCCCTGCTGAATGTGAGCTTTTGGTGCTTCCTGTCTATGTCCTGGCTGACTTTGTGACATTTAGCAAACATTTTAATGAAAATTCAACTTGTATCCACCTTGAAAAGTTGCATATAGTGTAAAACAACATTTATTTCTGGTACATAAATTATGCATGCCTTTGTGGGCTATATTAAGATGATACAAAAGAGATTTCACTGTTAAATAATTTTAGCTCCCGAAATAGACTGGCGCCAATGCTGCTGTCAAACATAGATTAATAGGTTAGGTTTGTAAATGAACAGCCCAAATGAAAAAGTATCTCGAAGCAAGTCTCTTACCAGAATTGAACACAGCCCGATACTATCCTTATTTCAGTCAAAAAAGCATCTGAGATCTGACTGCCCATCCGAGTTGTGTTTTATGAGCAGAGCATCACTGTTAGAACTGAGGGATTAGAAGAGGATCGCGCCTATGCCCCCACCTACCCTCCCACCTCCTCCCTGCCTTGTTCTCTGCAGCTCCTCCCAATGGGCACCCCTTACACCAAAATAATGGTTTGGTCCGATCTAGGGCGATCTATAAGCTGGGACGTGCCATGTGTGAGAGAGCTAGGGGCTTGAGTGATGGTGTGAGGGGGTGGGGAGGAGATACAGGATGCAGAGAGAGCGGGCAGATGGTGGGAGGAGGAGGGCTGCCCCGCTGACAGATGTGTGCTCAGAAGAGTTGGTGATGGGGGAACTATTGCTCTACCAGCCAATGTAGACCCTCTCAGCAAACTACCACACCCCCAACAGCACTGCATGGGCAGGTCTGACTCACCGTGCGCACCAAATATGGATTGTGTCTGGCACCAAATCTGCAATTGAGAGCATAAGGTGTTGAAATGCAGAGCTACATACGTGGGCTACTGTACACTACTTTATTTATTATTTGTTTGAATCAGGCATACACAAACTATAGCCCTATCAAAATTGGCAGCAAATCGAACAGAATAACCCTGGTTACTCCTGATAAAAAATACAGTAGTCTATTAATTAAACATAATTTTGGATTTGATTACTGTGATTTCTACAGTTAATAGGATGTTAGTATTAAATAACATACATTTAACATTGTAATGACCTCAACTGACATGTTTGAAATGTTTGAACCATTTTACATCATTTTACTGTGTTCACAAGAAATGGTCTATATGGCATTTTCATCCAACTTATTTAGTTCATTACAAAACCAGCACGATGGAATGGGCAGGTAGACTATAACTCTAAGTTTCTTTTAGATATGTTTTGCAGTGATTTGGGTGTTTCAGTTGCTAAACTGGTGCTTTAATCTTTGCTCCAGCATTGGCGTGATAATGAGCACACAATAGGTGCTCCATATGGCCCGCTGTAACCACACACTCAGAGCTGACCTGCTGGGGCTGAAAATGCCTGAGGGCTGCAAATAATAAGAAACAAGAAAGTCGGGTTGAAGACACTGTCACTTCCTGTGCAAGTAGCTCAGAGTTTTTCAGACACAGCTCAGAGGTCAGCTGCCAAAGTCTGTCAGGTAGGAATCCTGCGATTAGTGTAAATGACTTAAAGGTGCACTATATAACTTTTCTGGTGAGCAGCCTGTCACCTTCTTGTCTCCATGGAGATATTATTACTTTGCCTGGAATGGTCAACTGTATGGCATCTAACATGTCTATCTTTACACCTCTCCACTGCCATATCGGACCTGTAGCTTGGCCTGGTCGTGTCACCTTCTTGTCACCATGGAGATATATAAGTTAAATGCCATATTGTGGAACATTTCAAGCAAAGCAATATCATCTGGATATGGGGAAAAGCAGGTGGAGGACCGTCCTCCAAAAAGTAGTGCACCTTTTAGAGAAATGAGAGGTAGTCACTTGCACAATTAGAAAGATTAAATGTAATACTATAATTGTAAACTTGATTTTGTCACAGGTTGATGATAGATGCCAGAAATAAATGCTTCATAAATTAAACAATTAGGGGTTTTAAAATATTACTAAGTTGTATGTTTGTTCCAGGTAGTCTACTCCAGTTTCCTCACATAAACCAAACAGAGTATAAAAAGATTAAAAGGTTTTATTGTATTGTATTAAAATCTGATTGAGGATTTAATTTTAGATGTTGTTGCTTGGTTACAACAATGAAATGAAATGGAAAAAAATGTAAGTTTCTGTGGATTCAAAAGAAAAATGTGTAAAAACAAAGCACACTCACATATTGGACCAATGAAGGCTGGTGGACATTTGGAGGCAAAAGAACAATGTCTCAGTACAGTATTTGGACAAACCACACCCACAGAAACATGTCCACATGGGCTGTCTGTACTGGCCTTAATCCCATACGCCACTGCCACTGCGTGCTTCTTACCGAGCTCCATCATGTGTGGTCAGTAGATCACACACTCTCACACACATGCAGGAACAAATCCCTAATCTCAGTGGCATACTCTGGCAGTGCTGTGTAAAACTATGGTACGGGATTACATCAGATATAATCCGGTTGCCACAAAGAAGGCACAAAACAGGAAACGCATCTACACATCATCACTACAAAAAACTGTTGCATAAATGTAATGTAAAAATGTAAAAATGTAAAATACACTTGGACAATATTGTTAGTGATTTAATTTAAAACTAATATCAATTGTATTAAATAGCTATTTTGTATAACCTGATCTCCTCCTGTCTTGTATCCATGACTACAGTATCAATTCTTCTTTTTTAGTCTGAATCCCAGTTTGTCTTTGCAATCATAACAATAGATTGGTGTTTGACGAGGATTCCATTCATAAAAACACCAGCTGATCCCATTAATATAATAATATACATAAATACTGGCTTCTTATTTGGACCATCAATGACTCACTGAAAAATCACTGTAACATAAATCTAACATTGATCCAAAGAAAATGCCTTTCTGAATTGATCTGGTTCTTCCAGCACAAAACGTCTCTTTAAATTAGATTAGATCGACCATCAAACTGATACGTTCACTTTTTGCTTTGGCCAAAATAAAACAGCAATTAATTAAATAGTCTGAGTGAAAATCTGATGCAACCGCAACTTAAACCCAGCGACCTCTCATCTTATTACACACATTCACTTACAAGTCTCATGGCTCTGGGATAGGAACTTTTTTAAATAGGTCTTTTGAATATTTTTGTTCATACCTGAGATAGTTATTGAGTGGTGAATGAAATGCCCTTTGAATATATTTACACATTTAAATCTATTATGTCTAAACTAATGGCTTATTGAGAATGCATTATACAAAAGAAGGCTGTTATCGCAGCTGTTAGTGATGCTGTGTCATGTTGAATACTGTTTTCCATTTTAAGACTTAAAGCAGCCCTGTAGAGTCATGTACTGTGCTAAGTAACTCACTAGAACAAGTCAGAAAAATAGCTTTAACCACTTTAGTAGAACATTCCAATCCACTTATGGACAGCTGAAATATTAGGAATAAGCTTCAGTTCTACTTATGGCTTATAACTGAACAATACTGTCTCAGAATAGTATAAGTGTTAAACATCTACCTGTATAGGCTAAAATAAATAAATAAACAGGATTGTGCAGTGTGATACGTGGGTGAATCACTCTCACAGCAATGAGGCCAGGACAAGGCCTATAGAATGTGTCCCCTTTCCATAGTGTAGGACTTCTTTTCAAACTCTGATGTGCCTATCTTTCATTTATAGAAGATTTAAATATATTTAAAATGCAAAATCTAATAGAAAAGTGACAAAACATGGATTGTAATGGTTGTCACTTGTCTGGCCAGTGTCACTTGTTGACCATTTTGTTGTTAAGATCAGTAAACCCTCCTTTCACTCAAATCCACAGCACAAGCAAGATCCTACATTTAAGCTGGCTGTGCCTCTATAGCAACAGCAGCCAGCAAACGGGACATCCCACAAGGCTCTGCCATGTTTCTCCACTCTGGCTCCTCCTGCATTATAGATCAGACCCAGCCCTTCCATCTCCGTGCAGCCTGTGGTCCTGTCAGCAAGTTAACACAATAATTTATGAATGATTCTGTCAATGCTGTTTCTCAGAGGAACAACAACAAGAACGCACTGCGCATTCAGCATCCATTGTGAAGATTAGTTTGGCGTACGGCACAGTCTATAACCCTAAATAATGTGTCTGTGCTTCATCTCGCCTGCAGACTAGCTCTTTTCTCTCTACATGTAGTCTTAAATACCCTGGCAATGATTGATTGTCTGAACTTGACAGCAAGAACCAAACCTCAAAGTTTCTAATGGAATGGGAAAAAAATCCACCATTAAGAAATTTTATTTGCACTTTAACAGAAATAAATATGATCAAAGATTTAGAACTATATTTGGGATGGACTGACAAAGACCTACACCTCCACCTATCTACTGACCACTACAACCACAATCACTGAATCAATACACCTGTGGCCAGACACTTTGGGTAAGATAGATCCAAGGGCTTTTCCCAGGGCACATCAGCAGAGAAGAGTGGAATCAAACCCTACCAGCCCCCTTCTTATTATTATAAGGATTATAAGGATTTATAACAACAGCAGGAAGGGGAAGTTAATGAGTGAGTGAGTTAGTTGAAGATTTG
>KN468981.1:48597-71142 GCA_000787095.1 Periophthalmodon schlosseri | reverse complement strand
AATAATGGATAAAAAATCTACACCAACCCACATAATATCTGACTCACACCCTTTGCTACTCATATGCCACCCCCACCACTATCAACTTCTCTTTTGATTTATTTATTATTATTTTGAATGACCAATTATTATATTATGAAAACAATTTACCTTAATCTGTATCAGTTTACTCACCTTAATCTGAATCAGTAATATTCTGTATTTTTCAAAACTCCCCACCTTTGCTGTAGGACCCTGCCCTCCACCCCCACCCCTTTTTTTTTTTTTTAAAAATCTATAAAAATGTATTTTTTATTATTTTATTATTTATTTATGTATTATTATTATTCTGCTAGACCTACTCAACAGATGAGGCAGACCAACTCCCTAATGGGTCAGAGGGTTGTCTCAGTGACGATCGAGCCATCTTGATCAGCACCCCCCTCAGGGTCAAGGTGTGACCAGGAAGAAGGCCTGCTGCCCTTAGCTGAAAAAAAAATTATTGGAACCTCACTAAATTATTTATTCTTTCTCCTCTTTTTAAATTTTCCGCCCTTTCCGTCTTATTTTTTTAGTTTTCTTTTTCTGTTTTATTACTTACCTACCCATACACACAGACACACACTTACACACTTACACTCCCATATAAGAAGATAAGTAGAACAGATGCCATTCTTATTGTCTCGTCACCCCCTTCAAACCCAAAATGTCTTTTATTGTCTCTAATATCACAAAAAAAGAATCCAAATTAACCTATTTGAATTTAAAATGAATGGGTGGAATGTCAATTGCCCCTACAAGGTATTTTATAATGATTACTATTATAGAACATCTTTCTTTTTTTTTCTTTTTTTTTTCCTTATACCGTATTCACTGGAAGGGCTGGGTGCTCATAATAAGTTTTTATGCCTAGTGTGTCTGGTTGATGCTAGGTAAAATCCTCCAGCTAACTCCTGACTAAGTCTAACAGGTTCCGCCACCAGCACTGAAGCGTCGGTCAAATGCACAGGATAAATTTCCCTACTAGGACAATAAAGTGTACCTTAACCTTAACCATTGTAACTACTGTACTATATTACTTTAGACTGTCTAAAGTAATAATTACTGATAGAAACAGTCAGAACACATCTGCCACTCAGTCTTGTTTATTTCATACTCATATGATTGCAGCTTAACCTAGGATAAAGTCTCTAAATTATCAGGAAATGGCACTTGTTAATAATATGGAAACGGTTACCAGTTTTCCATTATTTCCATCTTATTATGAAGTTGGCACTGTGCTGTAAAATAACATGTGAGTGATTTATTTGTCAGTTATTACATACTTGTATCCATTAATCCTCTCATTGTGAAAGGTGCATAATAATGCACCTTACTTAGCCTTAATAGCTTTACTTCCATGTGGCTCTAGCTGAGGACTTGAAATATTTATAGATAAAGAAGTTTTAAGGTAAACCACATCTTGTATACTTTTTACTGCTCTTTGTGAGTAATATAAACTATTTTTAAGCATATTAAAGATTCCTCATCATGATGATTATTTGGTTCAAGTCTCGATGAATGTCTAAATTTCTTGGTTGAGGTTTGAATCTAGTACAAAATGTGAATAATGTGTAAAAGAAACCACACAATAGCAGAAGTTTCACTTTTCCTTGTGAAAGATTTCACTTTAAATGTTATTTGTATTTTTAGTATTTTAAGTGTGACATTTGTTTACATTGGCGACATTGGGATTGACAATAAAGTAGTGATACATTTTCTTGGTCATGTTTTTCAAGTTTTTTCTGTAGTATTTATTTACACATTTGTTTGTTACAAAATTGACCATGTAAAACAGGATGCCCTAATGTTTGTTTAAAGTGCATGGCAGGTTAGATTACTAATTTCACTAAAACATAGTTAACATAATTAAGATTTTATTTATAGTGTACCTAGTTTTATTGAGTTGACAATTTTAGTTGACATGATTTTCAGTTTCAGTTGGTTATTTGATTGAAAAAAAAAAGTAAACGCCTATAGAGTTGTTTAAGTCTCTGCCCTCTTTCTGAAATCATTAGTGATGGCATGATTAATTTTTCCATAGAGGTTTATTGTTGAAAATAAAATGCTTTATTTTTTCAGAGTCAAGAATCTCAGGAAAATTCAAGCGGGATTTGGAAGTCTGAGGAGCAGGTGGTGAAACTTGGAGGTATCTATGTTTATTAATTTACTGAAAATGTAACTGAAATATAAACTGGTAAACTAAATACAAGAATCTCAAGCATTTCAGAACAGGTTTGTAGAGGTCTTGTAGAGGAGAGGCAGGGATATTTACTTCTCTGGCATATTACCTAAATAGCTGCAGTTTTTATGATTTGTTAATTATGATGAACATTAAATGTATGATTAATCTTGCAGTCCTAATCCATTGTCTTAAACTTGCCTTACAAAAATAGAGCATATTGTATACATAAATTAATTCAAAGTAGTTTACAGAACACGAAGGGCACATTAAAGGTGCACTATGTAACTTTTCTAGTGGAGGGGCACACTGTTTTTCTCCATGGAGTTATTGTGTTTCTTGGATTATTCCACAGTATGGTATTTTGTCTGGTTTGTATATATTCAATGACATGTGTCCACACTTGCTTGCTTGTCTCAATGGAGACAGACAAATTAAATGCTATACTCTGTGGACTTTTCCAGCCAAAGCACTAACCTCTCCAGGGGAACACCAGAAAAGTTATATAGTTCACCTTTTTTAAATCACAATATAAACAAATAAAAAAATATATATATATATCATTATGAAAATATCATTATTTGATACATTTTTATAAAAGTTTGTTTTGTCTCCTCTTTCTCAGGTAACAAGAAGAATTCTCTGCCTAATGGAGAACCACATCTTCATCCCATCCCCAAACCAAAGTGGCAAAATCTTAATGCAAAATCTGATCAACTCTTAAATTCAGCCCACAAAAATAAAAACATTTCATCAAGACAACAGTCAACTACCTTTGTCTCCCCAGAGGGTTCTCCATCTCCCAAACTCATTTCAAAATCAGATTTGAGGCAAGGTAACTACCTACCTGCTGTTTTGTCCGCAGAAAACAACACTGAAGAAATTGGAGAGGTTTTAGCTTTCAACATGAACCAAAATCCAAGCCCGCCATCTATGCAACCAAATGAACCACCTAACATTCTAAATCGTCAAGTTATGGGCCCTATATCTTACGAATCTTCAGAGCTACCTCATTCATGTTTATTTTGTCCACACCAATTTGCACAAAAAAAGGAACTAATCTGGCATGAAAGTATTCACCGAGCGCAAAAACCCTACCAGTGTGATCAGTGTCAGAAGATTTTTGTCAGTTTTTGTCATTTGAAGAGGCATAAATTGGTTCATACTGGAGTAAGGCCCTACCCGTGTGCTCATTGTGGGAAGAAATTCACAACTTTTAATAATCTTAAAGTCCATCAAAGTGTTCACACTGGAGAGAGAAAGTTTAAATGTGAAACCTGTGGAAAGACTTATGCATTTCACAGTAATCTAATAAGACACCAGGCAGTACATACAAAGGCATAGAGATAGTTATGTACAGAGCTGTAAAGTTGTGGGTTAGACTGCCTGTGTTACTATGGCAGCGTGGTTATCCTGTCTCCTTCTCTCAGTAAGGAGATTGTGGATTAGACAAGAAGAGTTATCCTGGTACCTTAAACATATTTCTTTATATCATCAAAATGTATTAGTTCATTGTCATTGACAATCGTGTTGTCAGTGACATGTGTTCTTGAGTTTTCAGACAATCTAAAAAAACTTAGCAGGCTGTGTTGCAATGTGTGCATTTGTAACTGCTGAGCATTCCTCCATAGATATACATGTAGCCCCCCCCCAGCATGACGTCACTGCAAAGTATACATTTTTAAATTGAAAATTGTAGAATTTGGTTGAATTAGGTCATACTATTCAGCTATTCAAATGAACAACATTAAACCCACTTTTACACCTGTTTTTTCCACTTGAAGTTATTATTTTGCAGTGGTGGTCCCAGATCAGTTGCAGTGCCTAAAAATTTTGGGAATCTGATCTAAACCTTTATTTTAATGCATTGCTATATTTTCTTATTTATTACTAAATTTGTGGTTTGTGGCTTAAACATTGTCAATAAATAGTTTAAATAATGAAAAATATAATATAATATTGTTGTTTTTATTTTTTTGTTTTATTTTATTACTCATCCTTTGCTGTGAAGTGATGCTGATCAACCAATAGATCCATGTGAGCAACGCTGACGTCATCACATGGCGACATTCACACCATCTTTTGCAGACATATCTTTGCTCCGATTTTTATCTACAACAAAAACGCACTGACAGCGAGTTTACTCACAATTCCCGACTTTTGCATCACTTATGTCAGCATTCTAAGCTCTCTTCTGCGGGTAACGTTGCCCCAACCACCCGCTGTGTGCACAATCAGCGCGCAAAAACAAAAACTAGCTCGAAAAGGGCTATGATGGCGGCGGACTGTGTTGGTTTCCAGGCTCAGATCGCATCCATCGTGGAGATTTTGGCTAATTCTGCCGTGGCCGAGATCTGTAAACTGGTGGAGGACGGATATGCAGCGCTCCGGTCCCAGATGGAGCAGGAGAGGGAGGAAAGCGAGAAGGAGAACGATGCTCTGCGGCAGAAACTGCGCCAAATGGACGCGAAAGTGCGCAGCTATGAGCGGAAGATGAAGAGACGGAGCAACAACCAGCGTGAAGAAGCAAGCATGCACGCTGTTCATTTGATGCCACAAGAAGGTAAAATGCTATTAAGGGAGGGAGTATTCTAAGCCTGTTGCTAAATACGATGCATTTGCGTCTATTGCATTTGAATTTCTGCTCGAAAACAGTAATTTCCAATGAGATCTTCATCATTGATTAGCAAAACGTTAGTTTGCATTAATGTAGGCCAAGTGGGCGTAGTCTGATATCAGAAGTAGGCTATAATGATTTAGCATCACCAGTCTAGGCTATTCTAATCCCAGATCTAGTCAAAGATCAATTTCATTTTTTATTAGGCTTTTATTAGCTTTCTGAATGTTTTCTATAGAAACTGTCATAACAATGTAATACGCTATCCTTCCTACTGTTGCAACAAGTTATATCTGACTGTATGGCATAGGGATAAAATCTTATGTGCATCTGATTATTTTCATATTAAACAGTGTTCAAAATGCCAACAAACAAAGTCAGCCTGAAATGAATGCAATGTTGTATGATCTGACCAAAATATGATATGTTCCATTTTTAGTGCCCGAAGGCCTGATTGTACCTGTCACTGTTGGAGAAGAGGACAAGTCAATTCAGCACAGTTCAACGGTAAATATTTAAAGCCACAGTAACTTTTAGCCAAAAAATAGACAAAAATTAAAGTGTGTTATGATGATGTCCTTGAAAAGGAAAGGGGGGGCCCAGACATCATCATATGCCCTATCTATAACTCCATCCTTAGACCCAAAGCAAAACAAAGAAAACAATAGGGCTAGCTAGGATGCTAATAGCTGTGAAATCGCTCATTAGGGGCTTGAATGACTATGCTAAGTAGGACTCAAGCACAGTGCACACTTAACACAATAGACCTAGCCTACAAACAGAAACTGTAAACAATAGGTGTTTTGAGTTTCAGTGTAGTGAGCTTCTCCCTTCAGATAGATATAAGGCAGTGACCACCAATAATCTGACCAGAACTGAAGAAGGGGTTTGGATGAGCAGTGAAACGTCTTCACTCCTACAACATTTTGTCCTGTTGACAGATTTTATATTTTTCTTTTGCTTTGTTGGAGCGAAGATGTTTCGCTGCTCATCCAAGCCGCTTGAAAAACTAAACAAGGAAAACAATAGTGATAGCCAGTAGAATAGTGAGGTCACTCATTAGGGGCCTGATTGATTATGCAAAGTATGACTCAGGCACAGTTCACACTTAGTGTAGTTCAGTACACCTAGCCTACAAACAGAAACTGTAAACAATAGGTGTGTTAGCTTCAGTGCAATTAGCTCCTCCCTTCAGATAGATATAAGGCAGTGTCCACCAGCAATCTGACCAGAACTGAAGAAGCGGTTTAGATGAGCGGTAAAATGTCTTCACTCCAACAATTTTTTGTTCCGTTGACAGATTTGAATTTTTATTTTACTATAGAAAGACAGGCATCCTTACCTTGAGTGGGCTTGCATCTCCACAAACCTAACTCTTATTTAGCCTGGAGGAGGGTCTTCTTCTGCTCGTTTCCATGGAAATGTTATTCCTTTGGCTATAATATTCCACAGTATGGCATAAAACTAATCTTTTTTCATTGGGAATGTTCCAAAGTATGGTTTAACTTTCTATTTCCATGGAATCATGCAGGTGACATGCCACGTCCAGAAAGTTACGTAGGCCTAACGTATTTTTAATCTAGTTTTAAATTTTGAATATGCTAAAGGTGCACTGTGTAACTTTTCTGGTGGAGGGCCTGCCACCTGCTTTTCTCCATGGAGATGTTAATACTGTGCCTCAAGAATTTCCCCTTGGGTCTGAATTTAAATAATTCTGATTATAATCCTAAATGTTTCACGGCATGGTAATAAACTTATCTGATTTCTTATACATTTTTTCACTTGTATCAAGGACAGCTTTATTTATATACCACATTTACAGCAACCTATGGCACCCAAAGCGCTTTACAGTACAGTACAGTGATAGAAAAAACAGCTTATATGTCTAGTAGTATTAAAATTGGTTAGACTTGATCTAACTGATATAAAGAATTGGAGTCAAGTTTAGTTCTAAGTTAAAGCAGGGCTCACGTGGTCTTTGTGAATAAGTAGCTTTGGCCACAAGAAGAGTTTTTGGGCACCACTTAACAAAGCTGAGGAACAGTACCTGTTCAATATAAATCTATTAAAATTTGTCAGTTTTATTTGAAGGTTCCAAGCTCTTGTACCATATAATTGTCCCATATTCTCCAGTGTAGGTATAGGCAGATAGAAACATTATTCTGCATAGCATCAACAAGGTCTTAGAAGGCAGGTTCATAGATTAAAGGGTGAATCTAACTGAGTCAAATGTTGTTGACTGGAAAAAATGCAAAAACCTAAACTTGAAAAAAAAATTAAAAAAAAAATTGAAAGCTTTTGCTTTCTGCCAGATCAGCTATAGTAATTTGGAGAAGAACATGTCCAAAGACAGGCATCAATTTCGGGAGAGAAAGAAATTTTAATTTTATAAAAAATCAGATGCAAATCGATATTCAAACTAGTATCGAAACTAGATACTTATTTGACCAGGTATTGATACTAAAAAAGTCACATTCACAGGACAGAAATGAACCTGATTTGAGCTGTATCAGAACAAGTGTAAGACCACAAAAACTAGTATACACCCATGGACCACTGTGGGACTTACCTGAATCACTGAGGGATTACACAAATATTACACTACATGGGAGAAGAAATTACTATGATTTATTGTTGAAAATCACATTCTATTGAGTGTTTTGTTGTTATCATTATAATCGTGGTATCGAAATCAGCATTGAATATTGAGTCTATTTCTTAGTATCGTAATCGAGTTTTAAATGTTTGTATTGTGACAACACTAGTCCTTTTGTTCAGCAGAGGAGATAAGAAGGAGGGTCATTTCTGTTTGTGTCTGTCGCTCTGTCCTCCAAATTAACAACTTGAATTTAATTTTATTCAAAAATTAACATTGTTGCTCTTCTTCCTATGGAGAAAGTCTTTAATTAGCTGTGATTGTTAATCAAACAGCCTTTTATTTGTATTTCGGTCATGGCAAGTGTATCTGAATTTACTTCAGTCAATTGGTTTCTTTCTTTTCTGAAAGTGTTGTCAATCGTTTCATTGTTGGAGAAACAGCTCTTATGGCCCTTTCATTGAATCCTGGTGAATCAAAAGTTAAGATTGTCTGCTTGCAGAATGCAAGCCTCTATCAATCTGTTGTGGAAAATCTTAATTACATTGACTGCTCCGAAATGTAAAGGTCAACCTCGAGAGGCAAAGAGGCCTCCTGTAGCCCAAAAACTACTACTTGAAGTTCCAGTACCATGGCAGTGGTGAAGGAAGTGTTTCTCACAGTTTCAGAGGTCAACCTAGAATCTCTACATATGCAGTTTTATTGGAGAGCTTGTCTGTTTGTCTTTGTATTTATTTGTTTTTGATAGTGTCTGCGAAAACGAATTTCCCCTTGGGGACAATAAAGGTCTCTCTATCTTATTGCTCAAAAATGCCCTGAAAACCTACACAGATATGACCTGCAACTCTGCCTGGGGTGATAGATAAGTTCAATTCCCTAATTAAATACGAATATGGACCTTGTTACTTATGTACTTTTTGCAGCTTTATGTCCAATTCCATGTTTTTAGTGACCTTTTGTTGTGTTTTTTCATTGGCTGGCAGCTTCCCGTAAAACAGGAAATGACGGATAAAGAGGACTGTAACTTGGATCTGAAAGTTGAGCTGAACATCAGAGCAGAGTGTGGTGAGTCCAATGGTGAGATTTAATTTTTAAAATATGGACGAGGTGACAAGAGTATCAAATTGTGGTATATCGACCATCTGTAGGGATGGGTCTATAGGGAAGTGCGTTTCACAGACACACCCTCTCCTCCTATTGGTCAGCTTCTGTGACGCTCTGAGTGAGTGACAGGTCGATTTAACCAATCGCAGTGTGAACTTTCAGAAGAAGCAGCCAACATAAGTGACCTTCCCAGATGTTCATGAATGATGAGAAAAATAGTAACCTAAGACTCTTAGAAAGTTGTGATGAACCTAGTGATTCATGTTTGAGTCTTTTCACTTCCCTCTTCATCAATGCCCATTGCTCTTTACTTACTTCGCTCCTCTTAAAAACAAAAACAAAAAAAAACAAAAAACGGTAATATTTAAGGTTTAGCAGCATAGCATAGGAAAAAAACAAAAAACGGTAATATTTAAGGTTTAGCTTAAATCTGCTTGATAACATGAACTGCAGCTATCCATCATGTCAGTGCTTTGCTGTGTTGGGATTTTGTTTACGATGATGAACTGTAAAGGGGCAGGCAGTAGTCCTGTTTATATTATTAAGTTGTTTTAAATCAATATTGACATTTAAAATGAAGAAAATGTAAATAATATTCTACATGGGGTCAAAGATTATAACTATACATCATACATACACTTGCATGTCTTTTTAAAATCATATTATTGCTTTTTCAGCCCTGGAGTCTAATGAAGAAACCTCTACTGCAGCTGAAAACAACATCACTCCGCCTTCTTCTCAAACTGTACCCTCTTCCACTGATGCTACCATAGACCTAACTTGCCGACCCCGAGCTAAGCGCAAATCCACCAAACCTGTCGCTAACCCTGCTAGCATGACCCCTACTCCAACTGCAGAAAGCCCTATTAAACCAGAAATTCAAGTCATTGACGATGGAGAGGATGACCAACCATCTCAACTTCCTGCTAATTTAACAACTGAGGAAACTAGCCCTGAGCGTTTGAACAATTTGGGAATGGATTTAGCCTGGATGCAAGAGCGTGTGACACATTTGGGAGCTGCATACGCGGTCGCTCAACTCGGATTGGGCAATTCTGAATCGGGCCACGCCTCTTTCCAATCGCAAGCGAGCGGCGATAGCTTGGAAGGCCCTCCTACAATGATTTTCCCATCTTCTGCGCACGAAATGGCTGCGTTTGCCGCTACTTTTGACTTGTCCGCGGTTGTAGCAAGCTCTCAAAACCCACCCACGTTGACACAACCCACTCCTCCGCAAGCCACGGCCACTTCTGCCTCAACAACCAATCAGAGGCGCTCTTATAGGAGTTCAAAAGAGCCGGTCGCATGTAATATTTGTGGAAGAGTTTTTCCCAGCGCAGCAACATTGGAGTTACATCAACGTACGCATTCAGGAGAGCGACCATACACCTGTCCACATTGTGGTAAAGGATTTGCTCAACCAAATAATCTGCGAGTTCATTTGCTAATTCACACCGGAGAGAGGAGGTACAGGTGCACGCTTTGTGGTAAGAGTTTTATTTCGTCCAGTCACTTAAAGAGGCATCGCACGGTCCACACACAGGAGAAGCCGTACAGCTGTGCCAGATGTGGGCAGTCCTTCAGCCAGATGTGCAGCGTGAGGAGGCACCGGCAGCAGTCTCAGTGTGGACTCTAGCCTGTCAAAAAACAGCAAAAATAAATATGTACATGAGTTAAAATGACTTTAACTAGGATGTTTGAGTTGTTTCGACTAGTGACGTGACTTGAAGTTGTATAGATTTGTTTGGAAAATATTTACTCATGGCGGGCAGGTAATTCTGGTTTCGAAGTAATATTCCCTTATTTCTCCCATAGACTTTCTAAAAATATTTATTAAATTAGTTTAAAGTTGGAAGTAGGCTTATTAGCTATGGGGTAACTCCTTGAAACTGAAATGACATTTTAATAACCTCAAAGTTATAATAAAAGTTTGATGTATTTTCAAGTTTGAACGTGTCTATTTTTAAAATAATTGAGTTATAATTAAGTTACCCCATATCTGATTAGCCCCTGTCATGCCTTTAAACTCCAATTTACTTATTTTTTTGATCTGTTAGGAAATTTTAGTTTTTATCTTAAGATGCCCTGGTGAAAACTAAAATATATTTAAAAATATAGTAAAAAAAAAAAAAAAAAAGTAAAATTAAATCTAAACTTTGTCAAACCACTCAAATCAAGATTCTGTCAATTCAAGTCATTTTATCTCATGCACATATTCTTTAACAGTAGAAAATGACAATGAAAATTCCAATTGCCAGTGAAAGCTCCAGTGCATTGATGTAAGCATGAACTCTGTGCTGTTCTGTGTTCTGTGTCTTTAATATCACAGTGTTATATTTGCATTAAGTGGATTGTCTCAGTCCTGCCAATCTAAGCTTTCAATCAGAACGAGTCATGCTGGCAATATTTTGAGGACTTTTCACCACTTTATCTGTTGTGAACCTGGACTGATGTTACAGTGTTGGTCACTGTATAGGGGTCATGTTTTTGTCACTCAATATACTTGTGCTATGTAAAACAGGAACATGCTTCTTTTTAATATAAAAATATGAGTATTTTCACATCCAGTCTATACCACTAAATGCAACCATACCATTGTGAGAATGCTCTGAAGCTAAGCTGGATGGGGCCTTATTAGTGCTTGGATGGGAGACCGCAGAGAATATCAGGTGCCACAGTGGGGTGGCAGTGGCTGTGGTACTGTTGTTAGCTCCTTGGGAAAGACACTTCCCCCTTATTGTCTTCAGTGATGGAATTATCCCATGGCTGGAATCAGTCCTGTTTACAGCATGTTAATTAACATACACTGTTTCGATCCAATAAACAAATAATAATAAATGGAACCAACCAGGGACCTTCTTGTTGTGAGGTGAACATGCCAACCATTTATATAACACACTAGCTTTGTGTCTTGTTTGACAAATAGCAGGAGGGTAGTGTTAGCATTGTAACATAGGTCTACACAGCCAGAGATACTTGTTCTGATCAGATTAAGTTGGCTCGACTCCATTTTGTTTTGTTGCTCCTGTGTGGAGAGGTTTGAGTGCCTAAAGCTTTGAAATGCGGTTCCTTGTGGTGCTAGAAAAGTGAGACTTCATTATATAAGGCCTGACTTGTATTACTGGTGCACAAACTAAACCCAATCATACATTTATATTTGCCTTACCGTTCTGAGCTCTTAAATGTGTTCCACATGTTCACTAAAACACTATAGTTTTTTCAAATGTTTACAGTCACTTCCACTAAATCATTTCAACACTACTTATTAAGTTTAAATTTCATAATCATGACCCAACTGTGTCCCCAGATACAAGGTCAACTTACTCGGATATAGCTTTCACTGATAACAATTGTAATGCTGATTTATTTTTAATTACAAAAACATTGGACATGATGACCAAGTTGCTTTTAATATTTGGTGTTTTGGTTGTCAAGACAATTATCCAATCAGCAGAATGAGCTCACATGAGTTCTCTCATTTGGGTTGCCAGGTTCAATGCTGAATTCCAGTTGGTTTAAACCTAAAAGAACTCTCTCTGATCTGAATATTCACTACCTAAACCCCAGCACCTGCAACCAATCATGAATCAGTGCTAGTGCAGCCTCTGCAGCTCAGTGAGTGAATTCTGGAGGCCCTGATCTTTCACATGAGACATGACCTGTCCATGTACTGAGAAGGAGAAAAACTTGTAGGTGTCCTCTAACTTCAGCTTTAGACGCTGGCAACCCAGGTTCATTTGTGATTGTAGTATTTTTTTTTTTATCAATCAGAGCACAGGCTACATACAGTTTCTTAATAATATTTCTTGGTCATAATCAGTTCTCTCCGAATTAAGCCACAAACAATAAGTATGTTCATTGGTCATATATTATTTTATGTTTATTTTATGTTAATATTTTTGAACTGGCTACAGTCAGTCAGTTTTGAACAAAATCATTTCACAGTGAAAGTTCATTAAAAAAACACCACTCTTATATTAGCTTTGCCTGAAATGTTCCACGTTATGGCATTAAACTTTCTGTTACATCTCTTTTTATTACTTTTAGAATACCTTTAAAACATGCATTCTTACTGTGAGTGAGGTTACCTCTCCACAGATCTGACCTGTAACTGTCTCCATGGAGATAGATATGTTAAATTCCATGCTACTGTGGTGTGGAGCATTCCGGGCAAAGTAATAACATCTCCATGGAGACAAGCAGGTAGCAGTCCCTCCACCAGAAAAATTACATTGTGCCCCTTTAAAATAAGCACTTTTGACTGACCACATTGTACTTTGATCAATATATCGGCAAAAAGTAATTGGTTGAAGTCATAAGCTTCCTTAATTACTTTGCAAATCCGGATGCATAATTTTAAGTACATTGCCGTTCATTCTTTTATTTGTTTTAAAACTGTAAAAATTGTACAGATAATGTTTTGTGTGGTGTCTTGTTTTGGATGTTGACCTCTTGAGCTGCTCTCATTAAACAATTGCCTTTTGAAATGTCTGTGTGAAATGTTGTACAATATTCATTAAATGTACAAAATGTTTGCAATGAACTGAGTTTTTGGCTTTTAATAATATTGCATCTGTCTTGGTGCTTTATCAGTATACTGACACATTCATACAGGTAAAGTGGATGACGTTCTAAGACACAGTATGCACACAACTTTTGCATTTGAGGGCAGAGATATTTGTTTAACAATTGTGATTTTAATCAACTCTAAGGGATAAGTTGGATCCAAACTGAACCAGAACTAACTAAACAAGTCCCAACAGGGTCTTAACCAGGACTTAACATTTTTGCTCTTTTCCCTCAAAACAAAATATAGAGATAGATATGTCCCAACTTTTTAAGGAGCTTTTATTTCAAACATTTGGCTCAAAAACAAGACATTTTACACTTTTGGTAACAGATTTCAGAATGACATCAATTTCTCAGTCTGTTTCTTATGTTTATATTTTGGAGTCTGTTAAAATCTCAACTCAAAACAAATCACAGAAAACATGGTTTTGATAACTATTTAAAAGGAAAAAAAAGTTTTTTTTCAGATTACTGGTCATTAATAACAAGTTAATGGCACAATAACACTCACAGTATGTACAAAACAAACAAGACAACATTTTACATTCTGACAATGTGAACCTGTACAAAAAAAGTATTGAAAATAAAATTGTGTTCAGTACCCTCTGGTAATGTTAAACCGTATGTGAGCAAAGATGGCCGTGCAAATGATTGTTTTAAATGTATACTAAAGGTGCACTGTGCAACTTTTCCAGTGGAGGGCTGGCTGCAGGCTCGTCTCCAGTGAAATGTAATTGCTTTCCCTAAAATGTTTCACAGTATGTTATCAGACGTATCTATATTTCATTTATTCAACAACAATGGCTAACAATTACGTTGAAAAACATGCATTCTAACTGTAAGCCTCTCCACAGATATGACCTGTAACATAGCCTGGTTGCAAGCCCTTTTTGTCTCCATGGACCTAGATAAGTTTAATGCCATATTGTGGAATATTCCAGACAAAGCAATAAAATCTCCATGGAGACAAGCAGGTGGTGGACCCTCCATCTGAAAAGTTACATAGTGCACCTTTAAAATAGCTTATTGCAAAACACATCACAGTTAGGTAAAATTCAAGATTGTCTTTTGTAACCACAATTATTGGTGGCTTGTTAAGTCTGTTATAAGTGATTTAAGAGTAAACAAGGACTAAATCAGAACTGAACCTTGAAAAACATTTATATTTCGTTGTGAGTGGGCTCTCATGCTTGCCTACATGCAGACGGGATTAATGCCATACTTTGGAATATACATTCTATGCAAAGTAATAACATCTCCAAGGAGACAAGCAAGTGGCAGACACTCCATCGTAACAGTTACCTTAAGCAGTGTAAATAAAAGTTTCTTATATTGTGAATATATAAAAATATGTGCACTTAAACTCCACAGGATTATAAGAGGTTTGGAGATTCAGTTCCCATCTGCAGGTAGCACAGCCTGTGTGGAGATGGCATCTTGATTAAGAGGCTGAAAAAAAAAAAAAAAAATGCGTTTAAATAATGGGTGAAGAAATTAAATGTCCTGTAGTTTGAACTTTTAGCCCTGTCCACAAGAATAATTTACCTGTAATCTTTATCTCATCTCATCGAAAACATATCTGGTGCAATCATTTGTTATGTAAATTAAGTAACCCTGTTCCTATGTTAATTTTCAACAGCAAAAAAACAAAAACATTTTACATGGCGATTATCCAGTCAAAAATCAGAATAAGCTCTTCAGTATGGGCAGTGTTGCCAGGTTTGCTGTTTTCCTGCATAAGTGCCCAGAGCTATTTTCCAAGTAAAGTGTGTTAATTTTAGATTAATGCTAATGATCTGTGTCATTGGAGGAGCGCCGCTTTAAAAATAATAAAAATTAACACTATCTGTGAGAGCAATACTTGATTAGAACATGTTTATCATATTTTGTGGACACAGATCGGTCTGGCTTATGAAATTTACAATAACATGTCAACATACCCCCTTTAAAAAGTACTTTGTACACATGTACTTCATTAAATGTAACCAAGTACTACCCACCTCTGAATAACAGCCAAAACACAAGTTATACCAAGTGTGTATTTGAGTGTGTTTCTTACATTGTAGATCTGAAAGCTGCGTCTCTGTCTGAAGAGCAGGAAAAAGAGGACTCCAGAGATGGCGGTCTGAGCCAGAGTGAAGAGGAGCAGGGCCGATTTCACGCCTTTACTCAGCTTCTGTGGATGAAATAAAATACAACAGAAAGTATCGCAATGAAGTTAATCAAATTATCAAATCACATTTTCACTCACACACATTTTCTGACAAACATTCTGATTTTGACAAGATGCTCACATTTTAAACTTGTCCCGAAGAACTGAGAAAAAAAAAACATGAACTGACAAAATGAATACAAGAATTATATTTCAGAACATGTTTACACAGATGTAAACTACAGGATGAGCAGTTTTTAAGATATGAATAATTAATTATTATAAATTATGGTACTTCAAAGCAATAATTGCGTCCATTCACATTGCGATTTCGATTTAATTGTGATTAATCTTGCAGCCTCATCAGAAAGTACCACTGTGAAATTAAATTAATTTTAATAGATATTCTGTTATTTTTAATTATTATTAAGAGGTCTACGGCCAACCCTGTGTCAGTAAAAGCATGTGGTTTGGAGCAGAATTCAGACTTTAGGAATTTGACAATTTTGTGTGGTCAATGGACCTGAAATGTATTGTTTATGTTCATGAAATAGTCACTTTACATTTCTGAGCATTATTCATTCACTTTATACTTGGTGGTGGTAAATAGTACTGTACAGATTGACAGAAGAGAAGCTGCCAATCTGTGCCACGGCCCCCTGACCACCACTAACACTCACACACCACACTCATATTAGGCAATGTAGGTGAAGTGTCTTGCCCAAGAACACAGTGGCAGTTTCCACAGATCTCAAGGTGATATGGACATATAAATGTATTATGTATTAATAATTTGCCCTGACCCTGGATCTGATGACCCTCCCTGTTTGTTTTGAGTTTTTCTATTATTATTATTGTATTTTTCTGCTCGTTTATTTTGAATTGATTGATAGATTTAAATATATTATGTATGAAAGCAAGCATTTAAAATATATATAATGTAAAACTAATACATGTTTTTGTTTGTCTGATCCACAGGCCCTGTTTCGAGAAGCAGTTTTAGTCCAAACTCAGACTTTGTTAACCCTGAAAAGAGGTCAACTCAGAGTTCACAGTTAACCTAAACCCACCACCATAGCTTCATTTCCACTGGCACAGTTTGCTTGGGGGCGCCTTGGCACGGAACAGTTGGGGAGGGGGCACCCCCAGTCGGGGAGTGTTTTGATTTGGCCCAGGCTGCTTTTAGGCGTGACACAGGTGCCTGCAAGATACACCCAAAGGCATGACGTAGGCCTGTGCCGCCACAAGGCACAGGACAGCTATAAAAAGGCCAGTGCTACAGGAGCATCAACACAGATGAACAGCGGCACAACAATGACCTTGCATTTGTTGGAATTGGATATGTCTCCACGCAGTCACTGGAGGACCAGCATAATTAATTAATTTAGTTCACTTTTGCCTTAATTCAATACACGTATTTAATAATACTTAAGTACAGTAATATAAAAGTACAGTTTATGTTACTACACTCCAAATGTTCAAATGATATGTCAGACTTTTAGTGCAACATGTATAATAATATTTGATGAGCTACACAAGTACAAGTGTGAAAAATAATAATAATGATGTCTTTTAATGCATCACACTAGTTATTCATTAAAGTATCTCATTTCAATATCAAACCTAAATTTAACCTGTCCACAGTCACATGACTTCCTGTCTGGCTAAGATGGAAGCCTCCTCTGGTTTACCGTTGCCACAGTGAATCCTCTTTTCTGGGATCCATTGATTGTGGCTTTTCTCCTCAGCTAAACTCAAAGTGAACAAACTCTGAGTGCTCTAACTCTCCTCCAAACTTGTTTTTGAAACAGGAAACTCTGAGATAGCTCAGTCTGAGTGGGATAACTCTGAGTCAGGAATTAAACTCAGGGTCAGTTCACTCTGCTTTGTGAAATAGGGCCATAGACTTTAAAAGCCAGTGTTTTCTACATTTCCTGGATCAGGTCAGTATGTCCCATCTGAATAGAGATCTCTCCTTGGCCATTAAAATAAACAGAGAAATGTCCTAAAACAGCCAAAGTCACCACTAAAGCCCAATTGGATCCATTTAAACTGAGACACAGCAGACAAGCACAACATAACAGTAAGATGACAGAGTGGCTATCCTGTCTCCTCTTCTCAGTAAGGAGGTTGTGGGTTAGACTCCTGATCTCTCCGAGTGGATTGTGCATGTCCTCCCTGTGTTACTGTGTCAGAGTGGTTATCCTGTCTTCTTCCTCTTTTTCACCCATATATTAAGATTATTATAAAATATACAAAATTAAAATACCTCTTTTAGAGTAAATAAAAGTGCAATTTGAGATACTCACAGTAGCATAGTGCTTGTCATCACAGTTGTCGTACATTTGTTTGATGCAGGGAGTTGCTGGGTTTCTCTCTATATCCACAGAATAGATGATGATAGCCATGATTGAGATGACAGTGGTGATGACGCTAGTAATTAAACAGGCGTAGAGCTAAAGATGGAGTCAAAAGAATAAAATAAGATCAAGATAAGAAGGCAATGTTGGAGAAGGGAGAGGATAAGACACTAACAGGTGAGCTCAAAACCTATGACAGCTAGGATTGTCAGAAAAACTGATACCCAGACATTAATCAATACTCCTGTATTGAAACTGAAAATAATTACATCAACAATATTTTTAGATTTACTGCTGTATTTGGAAGGCAAAGTACTATTAATTTCATTTTTTTCCACATAGGTCTGCCCTTTTTGCATATTTTTCCATGTCAAAACCTGCACAAGAAAAGAAATCAGATAATGATCAGATTTTTGGTGTTCTTGTAGACATAGCCACTGTTTTCACACCATCTTCACCACAGGAGAACTATCACTTTTTCCATCTCCACCAGTATTATTCCTCCTAACCGTCACACTTTCTCTTTATCACACCTTTCTATACCTGCCCTGGTCAGTTCATGCTTTCACTAAATTATAACAGCTTATTCACTTCATTTGTATACTTACGTGATTCATATTGCAGTATTTGTCCAAGAGTATAGAAACAACTCCTGCAGTGACAAACTGCAAAAACAGAAATCAGAGAATAGAATAAAAATATAAATGATGAATAAGATATATTTTAAGGTATTATGGTGTATTATTCTGTAATTTGTGTCCTTAGATTTAATATAAATAAACCTACTTAAATTAAAGTGTGTTGTGTGTGTAGTGTGTTGATTGATTTGCACTTAAAAAAAAACAAGTGACAGTGTGAAATGTGTTTACTTTTTGTGTTTTGGTCAAACAGAATCAGAAAACAGAATGAGCCCCTCACTTTGGGTTGCCAGATCCTATGTCTAAATTCAGTTTGCAATAAATCCAAAAGTGCTCTCTTTTAAGCTGTATAATGTGTTCTCAGGATAATGGTATCCTAGGTTAAGTTTGACTGATTCATTTTTTTTTGTGTGTGTGTTGTTGTTCAGCTCTTTGGTAAGCTTTGGCTTTTACATTTTGACAGTTTTTGGTTTTTTTACAGTGATTATGTTGCTGTTTAAAACCATTAGGAGCACATGTCACAACCACGATTATCCAAACATAAAAATTGTATTTAAACAACAGCATTTTGAGTTACTGACGCAGAGGCCACTCCACCAGGGCACCCCCATCCACACCACCTCCGTGTGTTCCGTCAAGTGAAGAGGGATGGAGTAAGCCATGACCAGGAGACCCAACATCAACTGGCTCACCTCAAACACAAACAAACCAAAGTAATTACTAGGCCTGTAAAACAGAACACACTATATCTTAATCTTTTTTTGCATATGTATAATAGGCCATAATGCAAAGAATACAGTGAGCCTACAACTGTAATTGAGGGACCGTAGTGTTAAAAGAGAACACTTACCCCCAGACACTTGGGCTCCCCCTTCTGAACAGCCGCCCTCAGAGCCTGTTTACTGTCCATTAGTTTTACTGCGTTGGCGTCGGCTAACACCTGCACTGTCAGGTCCCTATTCACTGCCACCGCCATCACCTGAAGAAGAAAAAAATGTCATCAAATCATTCAAATCAGACTCTGACTATGTTCACAAATAATACACTATAGAGTTGTGATGAACAAATCTGTAGGTGAGGCCTAGAATATATCATGTATGACAGAGTAGAGCTCGTCAGGACCAGCCCAGCCTATAAACGAACTAAGCAGCTGCTTAGGGCCCCAAGGCCACCAGAGGGCCCCCAAGAGCCCATACATTTATATTAAAAATAATATAATATGTAAAGTTGTATTGGAAACAGGGCTCATGTGTGTACAGCTGCCTAAATATCCCTCTCAAACAATTACATTTGTTTTTTATCTGTAGTAGCAATATATCTGCTGCTGCCTACATTTGTTTTTGAGCAGGGCATAGGTGTGGGCAGCTATGTGTTTACACTGGTGTAAGTTCTCCTTACCCCAAGGTGCGCTGAGGCAGCTGAGGTACATTTGAATGGCTGTTTTACAAGTTAGATTGAAAGTTAGTGAGCTTAAGTTTAGCTAGTCTTAGGCAATGCATCAAGAACCCAAGAAGATGACTGTTTAGGGAAATAGCCTATTACTTAGTTCTTACTCTAATGGACATGCCAGAATAAAACAGTAAAGCAGGAGGTTTATCTAACATGTAAATGATATATATCTGAGCCACATGGACACAGCATGCTGAGTCAGCTTATTGAATTGTCTATTTTGACTGTTGTTTTTTTCTTTTGTAATAAGCCATCAACTAGGCCTCTGTGAATGTTTAGGTTGCTCCTGTTATCAAATTAGTAACGTTGATAAACCACTGTCACATTTGCTGGATGACTGAATGGCCTGTGAATGAGTCATGACTTGTGAATGCGTATTGTATAGGTTAATTAATATGCACATTTATGCAAATTGTCCGCTAATTATGTTTGCATTATTTTGAAGTGTACTGTTACTTGATTACAACTTTTGGCTTATGCCCTACCCACCACTGCATTTTGTAATGTAAATGTAAGGCCACTGTAGCCAACTGGAACACATTAAAATCCACCAGAAACCAAGAAAAAATGTCTAGAATTTCAAAGATCTTCTGGGATAGTCATAATGTAGTCAAATGCGAATCAGTAATAGCTGAGCCAAGGTACATCCACTTTCAGGGGCCCCAGAAACAAATTTAGCTTAGGGCCCCCTGAAAGCTAGGGCCGGCCCTGGAGAGGGGCTGCCACCATGAATATTTAGTCTATTTCACAATATTCAAGTTAGGCAGCAAGATTATAATTTGTCTTATTTTGATGATAAAAAGTTATTATATTGTTGTTGTTTTTTTTAAAGTAATACACTATTGTGTAAACAAAACGTAGTTTTCTTATAATTAATGTTAGAGTTTTTGTATTCCAACAGCATAATTAGATCACCTCATGATGTACTCCTCTTTTTAAAGTCCATCACCAGACTCATTCTGATTATTTCTGAACTCAAAATGCCCTCAACCAACTCCATTCCAAGCAGCTGTTGCTTGTCTGGTTTAAACTCCACTCCTGAGTGTGCTTAGCAGGTGGAGACTTCGTACTCTCTGCTTCTTAACAACAATCCAGTAGGCTATATTATTTGTGTTCCACATAGCCTATCCTAACCTACTGTATACATTATTTTAAGTTATAGTTATAGGCTTGAATACCAAGTTTAAGACGTTAAAAGCCTACAGAATGCAAAGAACCTTCATGTTCTATATAGACTGGACTATATAAATTTGTCAATGTTTTGCTAGTTAAATGCAGTTTCCTTAGTCAAAGCCACTCAATAAATAGTTTATTCAAAATCCAAGTCCCTTTTGCAGTGTTCCAAATGTAATGCAAGCAGACCCTACCCCTCAGCTTCACTGCGCTTATCACCCCACAAACACGATGCACGCCGTTATAACTCATACTCACGGTATCCCGCTTTCTCTTTCTTGACCACTAATCCAAATAATTATCCACTTTTATCCACAGTCTCGTTGTTGGGCGTTTCTTTTCGTCCGTCTTCGTACAGGTTTCTAGTGCCAAAACTGTAGACTATGGGGTGATGCGCAGTGCGTGAGTTACGTTTTTACGCACGACACAACGGGACCCCTCGCCCTGTTTTTTGGCAGCGCGGATAATCAAGACTCCTCCTTCGCTTCCTCTCTTGTCCCTTGTGTTTGCGCACTCTCCAAATAGCGTCTCGTTTGGATTTGTCCGACGTAAACATTCGTTGGAGGCGAGAGGACAGAGCACTGGACATCTCCATATGTAAGTTGATTTTGCTCATTTGCTTTATTTCCAAACCTGTCAACATGAAGCTAACTATCAAGCCTATAGCTTAACTACTACTACTACTACTACTACTACTACTACTACTACTTACTCCTACTAGCCTACTACCACTACTACTACTACTATTACTACTAACTACTACTGCTGCTGCTACTACTAGCCTACTACTACTTTGTCTACTACTATTATTACTTTTACTACATGACTGTCATACTACTGATACCAGTATTTGCCAGGCTGATGATTATACTTTAGCCTTCTATACTGACAGAGAGGAGATCCCCACAACAGGAATCTAACCCACAACCTCATTATTCATTGGCCACAGTAACACAGGGAGGACATGCACACTTCAATCAGAAAGATCAGGAGTCTAACCCACAGCCTCCTTACTCATTGGCAATAAACAGGATAACCACTCTGCCACAGTAACACAGGGAGGACATGCACACTCCACTCAGAAAGATCAGGAGTCTAACCCACAACCTCCTTACTGAGAGGAGGAGACAGAATAACCACTCTGCTACAGTAACACAGGGAGCAGGGAGGACATGCACACTCCATTCAGAGGGATAAGGAGAGGGAGGAAGATTGATAGAGAGAGGGTAGAGATAGAGGGAGGGAGCAGAGAGAGAAAGTGCGAGGAAGAGAAAAAGAGCAAGGGAGGAGATAGGAAAGTGGGAGTGAAAGGAGAGAAAGAGAGAGTGAAAGTAGGAGGATAAGGGTAGTGAGGAGAGAGAAAGAAAGAGGAGGGGTAGAGAAACAGTGAGGAAGGAGGTAGTGAGAGAGAGAAGAGTAAGAGGAGACAAGGAGAAAGAGGAGATGGTGAGAGAGAGGGAGAGAGAGGAGAGATCTAAGGAGGAGTCCTGGTGAGTGTGGAGTCTATGGGAGAGTGTCGTGAGTTCATTAAATCCACATGTGCTCTGCCTCTGAGGGCCGAAGGAATGTTCTGGATCACAAACAGATGTCTGAGGACTGAGAGTAAGAGAGGAGTGGGGGGAGAAAGAGAGAAAGAATTAGGTAATAGAGGGAGAGATCGAACAAGAGAGGGGCTGAGAAAGAGAGA